>DWAO01001872.1:0-17453 GCA_018230605.1 Heliconius congener
ACCAGTCGGTTTTACAGTCACACTTCGTGCCGCTGCGCCACGACTGGCCTCAACTTTCGGTTCTTTCCACAGCGTATGAACGTTAATATTAACCACCACTTTCTTTACAATATCAGAATTTTAATATAGTATAAATGTAATTAATAGTTCCCTACAAGTTAACTATTAATTACATTTATAGTCTATTTAATATGTGGTACTTATATATTTCAATATTGTTATTTATTTATTTATCACTTATATACAAACGTACATTTCATTGAATTTATATATTTTATTGTAAGTATTTAGTTTACTTATATGAAAGCGTTCACTGTTGTTCACTGAACCGGTAAGGCGTCATAACATTTACACATACATACAAGAGATTGATATACATTATATATATTATAGATTTTTTTTTAGTATCAACAAAGCATTTATGTATGTATTATTGCTCACCAACATCCGCATAAATCCTAGCGAGGCGGTCAGCGGCGGCGCGCAACGCCGTGTGGTGTTTATGCCACACTTGCTGCTTTAAACGGAACGCGGCGCACATTGCTGTGCATCGCGCTTCTACTGATGTCGCTCGTTCCGCTAATATTAATAATAACAAAAGAAAATTAAAAAATAATGAAAGTGGCCGTCGTTGTGGCGCAGTAACCACTCGATTCCCACTCGAAAAAAATAAATATCTAATATTTTAGCGTTGTAGATAGAGGGAACCTATTGTTAAAATGTCTTAACACTAATACACTTTATGTTGAGTTGTGGAACTTAACTCTGCGCATTATCTTCCAAAGCGGGGAAACGAAAATAGTATAAACAGATGAATGCCTCCAACTAAGAAATATAATGATCATGTTTTAGAAATAAATTTTAATTTCATTTTTCTCTATATATATTTTTGTTTATATGACAAAAAAGTACTTACCCTGTGTAGTAAGGTCCTCGGCTCTGTCTATAATAGCCAAAGCCTTCTCCGGGTAGAATTCCGCATGGCATTGTTGACAACGGGGACGGCGGCCCTGCCACGTCACCGGCCCCTTGCACGACTGACATGCGTACGCGCTGAATGAAAGCTACGGAAGACAATATTAATATTAAAATTATAGGCATGGTGGGTTTGGTGGGCATCTTTGAATAGTAAATAAAAAAAAATGTTAGGGTATTGCGTGTTAAGTGATGGCACTCAACACTACGCTTTCTTAACTATATATATATATATATATATATATATATATATATATATATATATATATATATTTACAACATAATAAATGACATACATATAATTAATATCTCGAGTGGAAACGGAATTCACAACCATCGCGTCTGAAATTGCACCTGTGAAATTATGTTGTGATTCAATTTTCCTCATAAAGTCCCTGTCCCCTTAACTTAAATTTCAATGTAAAAACATTAATTATAACATAATAAAACTAGACAAATAGTTAGGGACAGTGACCTGTGCTTACTTGGGAAGGAATACTGCCTAAATTGAATAAATAAAAGAGTGGACTGTATAATTATATATTCAAATAATAAAGGTAGCCCGACAATAATAAGTAAAATGATAGTTAAAGTGAGAAGTCGAGGCCAGCCGTGGCGCAGACTGGTCGTAGGTTCCCAACATATACCAACTCGGGGAAATAAAATATTTATTTAAAATGTATATTTCCACTTCTTCGCTCTGGTGTCGAGGCAAAGGGCGGCGTTGAAATCGGTGGAATGTGAGAGAAGTGTGTTAACACTAGGTTCCCTCTGCCTACCCTGCTGTGTGTGGGATACAGCGTGAAACTGATTTAAAGTGAGAATTGAAGTTGGAATGGAAGTGAGTATGAGTGCCCGGTTGTTCCAGCCGTCGCGCCGTCATCGCGCCCCGCTCTAAGGCCACGCGCAACGTCAGGTGCAGTGCCCTCAAGAAACTGTTACTACGAATCCACTATAATGTGAATAGTTTGTAAATATTGATCGCTATATTTAAACTAGATCACTTTTTAACAAGCCTTCTCCATACAAGTATCTTCTCCATACAACATGACATTGGAGAAGTGACTAGTGCTGAACTGGCAACCTCGAAGAGCCATAATCAAAGACCAGGAAATACTAAAAAAGTACCAGGGTGACGAGCATAAAAAAGGTAGTTTCAATAAAACATAACCCACCACAAAGTCCCTCCGCTCGCTATCCGAGCACGCGGAGCACGCGCAACTGAACATGTACTGCGCGCGCAGTTGTGCGCGTCTCTGGGCGGTGGGAGCGCGCGCCCGGTGCGGCCCGTAGCAGTTGAACACCTCCGAGCCAGTCGACAGCTCGCGCGAACAACGAATTATTAGACGGCTGTTGTAGAATCTGTTAACAGATTCTTTATTTTAGTTTTAGATTGTAGTTATAAAATATAATTTATAAATATATATACATATATATACTTAAAAAGATCACATAAATAAGTTTTTAAAAAAGCAACTTCACGCTTTTTATTGCATAGCGAGATAGGCAGAGAAAACCTAGTGTTAACACAATCTTTTCTACACTTTCCATCCAATTTTCTAGATGTTACGTGTTGAGTGGTGAAATTCAAAGCCACGCTGTGTCCACCAGGTCGGCGAAATGAGAATAATTTAACTATAATAACTATTCTGAATGGGGACCGAATCCACAACCATGGCGTTTACAGTCAAATCCGTAGCTATCGCACTGCATGACGACTGCCTCTATATTCCAAATATTATTTTAGCTTCACGCTGTATCCCACACATTTCAGTGTAGGAAATAGGAACATGGGCACCTAGTGTTACGACACTTCTATTCCCTACTTTCCGCCAAATTCTCGAAACATTACGTGTTGACTGGCGAAACTTAACACCGCGCTTTCCCACAAATAATATACATAGACATAATAAAAATCCGAAGGAATAAATAAATAACCTTTATTATGCAGCAAAAAAAATGACATATTATACGATTATCACACACACGTTCATCTCCACATATATGTGACAGGACGTGACATTTAACTTACGTGTTAATAATATTGGGATCACAGGAGTGGTTCATCATGGCGGCAGATGGATATATGGCAGTTGCTCGACGTACCTCTCTCTCGGTCACCGTACGACCTAACAAACAAATTTATAATACAAAATTAACTTAATTAGGTATGTCACATATTATGTTTATTATTGTGAACGTTGTGAAGTTAAACCTAGTACGCACAGTAAGTTAAAAAATAATAATAATAGCTTTTCGATTTACGGTTAAAAAAATAAGATAAAATATATACAAAGTTACATTACACACACAAAAATATAATATTCAATAATAAAAGAGTATGTTAGTAATACATGAAAATTTACTTTCAAATCAACTTTACAAACGTTTCTATTATTTTTTTGTTTGGTATAATATCTCGAAATGTTTCAATTCTATAAATAAAAACGGTAAAAAATCATTTTTACCGCAGCAATTAAAGCAAGGGAAGTTGTATCTTTCCCTAAAAACTTCCAGATAATACGGTAGATATTAAAGATTAAGGCTTTTTGCGGTTATTGTTATTAAGATTTCTCACCATTAGCCCCATCTTCTTCAACGAGTGACAAACTGAGGGTAGCGTGTCCATTACACACGAGCTGCCCGAGGCTGCGTAGTACAATAGCCGCTCCGAACACACGCGATTCGTTCTCACTAAGCAAACACGGCAGCTTTGTTGAGAAAAACTCGAAAAATTTTGTATACTGCTCCAGATATAACGTTAACATTGTTGCCGTCTGAAATTTAGGGAATGATCAAATAAATCTATTAAATAGAAAAGTGGGGTATCAAGTGTCTAAACGCTAGGCTGCGTCTGCCTGCAGAGTTGTATTCCGCCATCCAACACGATGTGTCTATCTATACATTTGATTGAAGACCGAAAAAGAAAAATACTCACCAAAGCATACTGTATATAATCAGTATTGTTCATTTTATCAAAATTTGTGACCAGATTGAACATTCTATAGAAAGCTGGAGTATTACTTTCATATATTTTTATATTGTCGACTTGTGTATAGCTTCTAAAGAGTTCAGCTGCGGAAGATAACGACGGTAGCCTCGTTGGAGGTTTTGGAAAACCATTGATCGTGGTTATTAGTAGGACCCTAAAATTGAAGTGTCAAAATAGTATACTTAATATTAGGTCAGTTTGTTTACTAAAAAATGTCAAGACATATGAATTTGGCGTTTTGTTGTACTGGCTACTTTAATGATATATTATTTTAATGATATTTATTATTTTATATTAGAGCCTGTATCCCGCGTATATAATACTTAAACGTGTATAAAATAGTGTATAAAAGAAAGACTCTAGGCTAGTATTACTAACAAACAAGTGCGAGTTCTATTCTCACTCGGAGTATGTGAATTATCTTCATTTCATTGTTCGGGTAATAAGACAATGCGCAAAGTTGAGTACAACTGTGCGTGAGAAACTTAGTGTCTTAACACTAGGTACACTAGGAAAATAATAATAACATAATATTTTTACTTCTCTACCTCAAAGCCAAATGAGCAATGCCAATAGTCTTAAAGAGATCGCATTGCGCCGCAGCGCACTCCCAGCGGTGGAAGAGGGCGCGGGAGCGGCATCCCTCACTGCAGTATATAGCGCTGGAGCACGTTGTACATCTGAACGATACAAATTTAATATAGTTTTAATTTCACGCTGTACTTCGTACAAAGCAGCGTTGGTAGAGGGAACCTGGGAATTAAACCTCTCCGTCGCCCCATCACATTTTTGAAGAATCTAGCAAAATGCAGAAATTTCAAACCCAGTACCTAAATATAAAATGATAAGACAATTCGTTATCCTGTTTCCTCTTATTTTGAGTAGCATGATGGATAACAGAACCTACCGCGACAGTGTGTCTTAACATCGTTATTAGATCACACAAAAAAAATCCGATCACTAAATAAAAAATTGACAATTGAAAAGTTCAAGCGAGCAATATCTATAATTATATGATATATACTTCATTTTACATACTATATATATATATATATATATATATAAGAAATCTCTTACAGCCAATTAATAATACCTACTAATTTTTGATTTACTATATATCTATATATAGATACATATAATTAGTGAATTAAAATGAACTCACGGTACAGGATTAACGTCGTTCTTGCAGCACATTTCACAGACGTAGCTTATCATGTCGTCGTTGTCGGGCGGTAGGGTGACCCACGCGTAGGGCTCCTCTGAGAAGAGGACATCGCCGCGACGGGTCTCCGCCTTAGTTGTTACATGTCTACCTAGTGCGTCGGTGCGTCTATATTCATTAAAGTATAGAGAAAGATTATTGACCCTCCATACCCTCCTCATGTACATATTTTTTGTAATCAAATAAGTTGCGATAAAAGAATAAAGTTTGGTAAATTTATTTTATTATATATATGTTAATTTATGAGGTCGTCATGGCGCAGGGGCAGAAGGAATGTAACGTGACGGTTGTTGGATCGATCCCCACTCGAGGAAATGAATTATTATTTATTAATATTTTCATTTTTTTCGCCCGGACACCAAGTCAAGGGTCCGGCGTTTAGTTCCGACTCACCCCGCAATACCTCGAAAATTGGGGAACGGAGTGTCTTAACATTAATTTCCCTCGGCCTACCATGCTATCAGCGGGATACAGCATGATGAATCTACTTATAGACAAGATGATAACTTAAGAGAATGATTGGACTCTCTTATTATATAAACACAGAAAATGTATTTACATATTATAAATAATTAAAAAAACATGTATATGATAACAAAAGGTATGGAACATGGGTCTGTAGTATGTAGATATAATAACAAAAAACCCATCATGTACGATACATACATTTAAATGTCTAGATAAATTTTATAAAATCTCCATAATAGCTACCTGTCACTTTCCAATAAGTTAATTAAAATTAACTAAAAGATTTTTTAATATTTTAGTATATGAATAACATAACATTTTTGAAACTGTAACAGTCAGTATTGTAATGTTTGAGGCTAAATAAAAAACTACAAGTACAATTGAATTGATAAACTAGGTACTCCTTTTTGATATTGGTTCATAGTTTTATTACCAACATTTTCATTAAGATTTCATTTAATTAAAGATCAACTTCGAAACCAACCTCAATTCTATGGCATTCGAGGCTGCAGCGAAGTTGGGGTTTGATCCTAGGTAGCATTCGGGGAGTACTATTGTTTTATCTATGTCTTCATTTAGGTCTATAGTTAAAAGCTTATTTTCCATCATTTTTATATGGCGATCAAATTCCGCTGAAATTAATTATATAGTACATATTTATAATTTTATTTTATTCCAATTATGAAATATAAATATTTTTGTGATTATTACTAATGTAATTTTATTAATTTATTACATCTTATTAAATACATATAAATTATTTTATTATTACTTTTTATAAAATGTAGTTATATTATTATCACTAAGCAAACATTTACCAATATCGTAAAATTCGCACAATCACATATATACATACAAAATTAAGATTGTATTATATATTTTTTGCAATACTATGTTAATTCCACAATATATAATATCATCTTTTTCGCATTGCTTTGAATAGCTCAGCCAATAAAATCTCATTGTAATAGAAAAGCCAATTAGTATATCTTTTTTATGACAATAAGTACTTGGGGGATCCATAATTAATGCCACCCAAAATTTATCACAAGATATTTCTTTTATTATTACAGCTGGGCACATTTCTAATACCTGGCTAGTATAATGCCACGTAGTTTGCAATTTTACACTTATAAATTATTAAAATAAAACAACAAGACATAATATTATATATAGTAAAGATAGCTTCTTATATTAAACAGACTGTTTGAATAAAAAATAGATGACTTTCATACATACAAGAACTGGTAGAAGAGAGGTTAGCAGAATCAGCATTTAATATGGCTGCATCAAGAGAGGCGCGCGCTTCAGTTCGTTGTCGTAATTCGATGTGGCAATCTGCACGTCGTAGATATAATTTGTATAATTGTTCCTTTGGGTAACCACTGGACATTGCTATTTTAATGTCAGACAGACATTCCTAAGACAAACATAAATTGTTATTTTATTATACTGATATTTTCAATGTATGTAAAGTTCAGCTAGTAGTTTCTGAGATCTCACATCACATTGACATTCACTTCCAAATCAAGCGCACATCACATTCAACAGCATTTAACTAAGGAAACTTTTCAGTCTTTCATTATTAGTATAAATTATATCACCTGCAGCATTACATCTAAACTCAAAGTAATTATTTCTGTTTAACAAATGAGAATTAATTAATTATTAATACAATATTATTGACAATATATCTTAATTACAACATAGACCAATTACAAATTACCAACTATTTACAAATTTTTGTATACAGTTCTATGAAATAATAAATTGTAATATTTATTCTAACCTGAAATTTCTTCATCCTTAACAAGGCAGCTGATCTGTTAGCAATAGCCAAAGCGTACATAAGACTGTTGGGTTTAGCATATAGAATGCTATTAGTGTAACATTTATAACTCTCTTCTACTAAATTTACTTTAAACTTATCATTGCCTTTTTGTCTCCACAAAAGTGAAACTTCATCACATTTTAATGCTGTATGAGAGTCATTTGTCTTTTTTGCATAAGTCGCTTTCATTTGCTGCAGCCAGTGGGTTAGTATTTTTCTGTTGAACATCATATATATATGACGATGGATTTATTAAATAAAATAAATGATTTATTACAAATTCAATTTACTTAAAATAGTGTTTATTTATAGTTTGTATTTTTTTACTTAATTAAATGACTGTGTTGGTAATAGCTAGGAAATACTTGTGTTTATTCCCTTAGACTAAACTAGCTTACCGAACTCCTTTATTTTTGTAAAAGTAAGTCATTGTGTCCACTTCACTTTCACTAGTACGATCGATTTTCTTCTCTTCTGATGATAATAGCAACAATAATATTTCCCACTGCTTTGCACAATCGTCAGGCATGCTTATGTTATCCATGTTCCCTTATTTTCTTTAAACTATATGTTATTATTCAACTCTGGTTATCTAGTAAATTTTAATAAATAGTAAATCGCTTAACAAGTATAAATAAAAATATATTTCTTTAAAAAAAATACTATAAGCTTGAAAAAGAGAAATATCTTTTTTATATGTGATTCAAGTTGAAAAAGTTGTTAGTATAAGCAACGAAGTGAAGTAGATAATATAGTAACTATAATAAATGCAAAGTAAAATTAAGTACATAAATAAAAGAATTTAATCATATAATAAAATTGACAGACAAATGACAATTGACATTGATGGCCTTTTCATTTCCGTTGGACGCAATGTTAATATCAAATATATATTATATCAAGTACAAAACTTATTGTATTTGAATTTCAATTAAACGAAACGCTTTTTCAGAAATAATTTCAGTATAATTTATTATGCGTAATTTAAAATCTTTTACTGTTATAAAAGGTATTAACAAAAAGAAAAGAAAGTAAAATGTACATAAAGAAGATGTCTATACATGAAGTATATATATAGGATAAACAATTATTGAAGATTAACGCAATAGACATTTATTAACAAAATTTTTTTGGCTGTTTTTCAGTGTGTTTGTTGTGCACATGTGAAATGGCTTAACCGATTGAAATACAATTTTTACTATAGTATTGTGTTGAACTCTCCTTAATATTTAGAGTCTCTGTTTTATTTCAATCAGCTTATAAATAAAAAAGTTATATTACTTTCAAGCGGAGGAAGTCGCGAGCCAGTTTCTAGCGAAAAAAGAATTACAGGAAAGACCTATTTTAAAAAGCTTAATAGAAACTTTGTGATGCTTTAAACTTTCAACATATTGTATGAGTATTTTTTATATTTTTTTAAACCGTAATTACAAAATACAAACTAACTTTAGACAACTTTATTCATCCCATAATTAATACTACTCCAAAAAAGATTTCATATAATATATATACTCTTTTCTTATTGCATTATCCACTTGCCATATCAAAATTTACCTCTTGTTTCAAATAGTCCTCATCAGCTAAATCTTTGGTGATAATTAAATTATATTTAAACTAAAACCCTCTCGATGTATAACTTCCATCACGACCCCCATTGATAGTAATGCACGAGCCCAAAGATATTTAAAAATCTGGACGATTTTCAGTTTTTATTCCGTGACTGTTTGAGAAACCAAAACTAGATCTTCAGGATCATCTTTATCAGTCAAATTAACTTTCGACTCTTCTAATATTTCAGTTATTTCATATTTATGAAAATAAACGTATATAACTAGCAAAATTTTGTCAATAAGTAATTAAACAAAGAAGCAATAACAGTTTGAGCAATGAAGTTAGGCTCCAGCAGGTTAAATAAATAGTCGTATATAGGTAGTTCAAGCTGGACGGGGCTCGCTAACTTAAAATATTTATTGTTTAATCTTAGCGATATTTAAACATTTACGTAATACGCTAGTAGTTATTGATTCTTGATTCTATTAAGTGAAATTATAACAATACAACTTTCAAATCTATCAATAATTGTAATAATATAAATTTTATTGTGAGAAATATTGTTATTTCTTTTCTAGATTTCAGTTCATATGCATTATTTATTCGATTCATTTACGATGCTATCTAAACAAAATTAAATGGTATTTTCTTATTCTAAATTATTTTGAAACTTGTAAGGATTAAGGATTGCTTTTAAAATATTTTGTTTCAAGGTTTTCTTTTTACGGAAAAAGACAAGGCAAACGAGCGTTCAGGTCACCTGATGGTCAGTGAATAAACTAACTAGTGGTGTTCGCTGTACGTATGCCAGATAAGTGTGAGTCAAGCAATATGAAAGAAAAAAATAATATAAAGAAAGATTGATGTCTAAAAATTTGCATATGCACGAAATATTTACAAAGTAAAATATATGAAACTTTTCGATGTATTTTGGTAACTTTCCCTCTTTTTAATGGGTAAAATGGAGATAAGATATAAAAATAAAAAAAAATATAATAGAATTATTGTGTTATAAAAACTCAATCCTTAAAAAATAAATCGAATACCTAAGTAACCTGGGTGCCATTAAACGAAATTATAAGTAGGTGTCATCCACCATTTAGTTGTCGCTGTGACTGGGAAAGGATAAAGGAAAGTGGTTCTCACATTCCGACCAGCCCAAAGCAATGTCGTGATAGTCGGCTATTAGGTGACAAAATATATTTCGTTTGAAGCATTCAAAAAGAAATGTTATTATTTCAGATTAGAGTCGATATTTTGAAAGTGTATAAAATTGGGTTGCGCCATAAGAGATTATCCGTGACGCTCCTTTTTAGAATCCATTATGGTCACTGATGCATTAGGTCTGACAACTCACCTACCCATCCTTGTGGGGTGTACTACGTGCCGGAATTTTTATTACGTTCCTATACAATAGAATAATAGGATAATACACTATAATCATTGTAATCAGCTGATATCTATATATATATATATATATATACATATGCTTTTTATTTTTTTCATTGGGCATTCATTTCGAGAATATTGGTAAATCTAAATGTATTATATTAGTTAAGTAGTATAAAAAAATATAGATCACATCAGGTATCATAATACTGGCTGTAATTAGCAGTCTGAAAAAAAAAAATATATTTTTTGAGAAAGTTCAAATATTTTTTCATAATTCAATACGTTAAAGTCTATCGACTTAGCTAATGTTTACGGCTTAATAGTCACAAGTCCCTTATATGAGCAAGTATGTGAACGAATTGTTTATAAAAAATAATAATAGGCCAGTCGTGTCGCAGGGGCACAAAGTGTGCCAGAAAACGTTTGAGGGTTCAATCTCCACTAAACTAAAATAACTAAATAAAATATTTATTTACATTTACATTTTCATTTCCTAGCTTTGGTGTTGAGGCAAAGCGCGGCGTTGAGTTCTGCTACTCAACACGCAATGCCTCCAGAATTCAGCTGAAAATGGGAAACGGAGTGTCTTAAAGCCGTAAATACCTCTGCTTATCCTGATGTGTGAGGGATACAGCGTGAAGCTGATTTAATTTTAAAAATAGACAATTTTACTCACATTTACTATAACATAGAATTATATACACAGCCGTCAATATCTACAGGATACCTATACATTACGCTGTTCGTTTTCTAAACGTTTATTTGTTACATTGCTATTACCACTTTCTTTAAGTAACTGTACTTATTACTTAGCCTATGTGGACAGGTATATAACGTTTAATAATTATAATTTTGTAGCTTTCTCCTCATTTCAATGTAAAATTTTACACAGATCATGTAATATAGATATATTATAATATATAAATCCTTAGAAAACAAGTAGATCTCCATCTCCATCAACTATACACAGTTAAGATCGTACATACCTAAGAATTTGTATATATTTATTAATGATTATTTCAGCGACATAAGATATGCACTTACTAACGACTCCAATATCTTTATATATTATATTGGGCGTATGTATATAAAAAATTGTCCGGAAATGAAAAAGAATAGGATATAGATTACTTTTACTTTTGCTACTTATATGTAAAAGAAATTAAATATGTTTTTTTAATATAAATATTGAATAATGAAGTAGAAAATTGTGAGGATACATACAACAATATGTAGATAGATAATTTTTTTTGATATTTACAATTATTACAGAAATTAAATGTAACTATTTTTACGAATTTAAAGCTTTAATTAAGATTTAAAAAATGTATTACAAGTACAGTCTACCTGTATTTTAATACCGCTGTATGTTATTTCATATCTAATTCCTATTTAAAAAGCTAAAGCGGAAGGCACTGCTTTATTTAAAGATTAACTAATATAAATAACCACCTTTGTACGATGTTATTTTCGATGTATGTTGTAAAGTCCGTTTTCTTCATTCCATTTTTATAGCGTCACGTTGTATCCTACACAAAGCAGGCATTGCGTGTTGAGTGGCGGAATTCAACGCCGCACTTTGCCTCGACTCCAGAACAAAGAAACTGGAAATATTAAATATTTCATTTCCGCGAGTGGGAATCGAACCCACAACCTGTCGCGTTTACAATCACATTTTGTGCCCCTACGCCACTGGCCTCCCCTCCCATTTAATAATACAAATATAAGAATATTTTCCTTATTCCTATATA
Organism: Heliconius congener; assembly: GCA_018230605.1. Classification (NCBI taxonomy): domain Eukaryota; kingdom Metazoa; phylum Arthropoda; class Insecta; order Lepidoptera; family Nymphalidae; genus Heliconius; species Heliconius congener. The sequence continues at coordinate 12,183 of DWAO01001872.1, forward strand.
TATATTATTAATATAAATAAAAGGACAAACGCACATTTATTTAAGCTATTAAGCTCACACAAATAATACCCAATACTTTGCATATTACTAATATTATGTAGTAACACAGTATACAGTTACAGGCAGCGAGGTGTCCTCTGCGGCTCTGTGGTGAGATGTGGAAAGTAAATTCTTGTTACTCTGCCATCTGTTTCCCAACGAAATTTAATATTCTAGCCATAAGCGAGTGGTAACTATACTTGTTTTTCTGCGGTATATGTGATGTAAGACATAAAATTTACACCTCATCAAGGTCTATCTTAGTATACATTAGTTTAAAAATGTACGTAAGTATATATATTTTTATGAAGGTTCCCTATTTTTAACTAAATAAATATAATATATTAAATAATGTTATTTTATATTTCTTTCCCCCTTGACTTTATATCAAGTACGGTTATTACAACTTTTTATTTTGGAAATATATATTTAATATACTATTAACTATTTTTTAAATCATCGTATAAAGTTATCTTTCATAATGATAGTTTCGTCTCATATATTTAGGTTTTAATCACCATTGCTAACTGATCACTATCGTTAGGGTTTAAATTTTCGGGACTCTCTGTTTTGAAAAAAATGAGGAATAGAGTGATTTTTTGGAAGGCTTTAATTAACTACAATTCATAATATAATATTCTTTTAGCTTCACGCAGTGTCCCGCATATAATAGTCTATAACCACAGCTAGAGGGAACCTGGAAACCTATTATATAAATATTCTGTTCTCATTAAGACACTTTTGTTTCCCATTTTCAATGAATTCTGAATTGCATGTTGACTGGTGCAACTCAACACCGCGCTTTGCCTCGTTACTAGAGCAAGGAAATGAAAATATTAAAAATTAAATTTTCTCGAGTGGGAATCTAACCCAGCACTCTAACTATACGATTGGAAGTAGAAATAAATGTGGTAAACAAAAAAACATTATGTTGATATAATATAAATAGAAACAAAAGTGTCTCTTTTAAAAGACATCAACGCTTAAACTTTCAATAATTATGAAGCTATATACATATTCACATTTGAAATAACATCATGTAAATTATATTTTTTATATAGGCATATTTTATTTTGTGATATTCTGTGTGTACATATGAAATTTTACAAAAATAATAAAAGCAGTTCGATAATATAATCACAATTTTATATATAGCTTTGTGTACTAGTGAATATTACAATGCCAATAGCATCTATGACAGCGATACCCACTAACCCAATAATCGGCCGCAACTTACACGATTGGAAGTCGAAACACGTAAACACTCCAGAGCTCGAGAAAATTATTCGGTACGCGAAAGCTTCTTTGCGTGTGGCGGCGAGTACCTGCGATGCGCCGGCGCACCTGTTGTCGCACTCGGCCAGCCAGTAGTCAGTAGACCGCCGGCGGCCCTGTCACTTGTACGCGCCATGACAGCGCCTCGCAACCAAATACCGTCGTGAGTGCATTATAAAAAGTACATTGTGAACTTTAAAATGGATGTCTTATATTTTAGTGTTATCCTCGCTTTTATCCAAGGTTTGTTTTTTTATTTATCAAAATGTGTTTCGCGTTAAGTGGGTGAGATTTAGAGAGCTAGTCTCGACGATGCTGAAGATGGACCACTTTCTGGCCGATCTTCTGTCGAATCGTTAATATTATATCGTTTTCACTTTAGTAAATTATTGTACTGTTTCTTATAAATATAAAACTTAAAAATATAATATGTTACAAATACAAACTTATCTGTGTACATATTAAATTAACATTTGAATCTAAAAAACAGAGAGTTGTTCTATATAGTGTATATTGTAATCTACTTTGAAATATGCTTTTACAATCTAATAAATCATACACACTATACAATTATTGTACTAAATATTATTTACACGAGTTAAGATAATGAAATTTCTATCTATTATTCAAAAGATTTTTAGCTAAAGCTCAGTCGTCCAAGATATATCGTAATATTAAAAATCATTTTTTGTGTGAACTATTTTAACGTACAAATATGTTAGAAAGACACAAATATTTTATATTATTATTTTATTTTTATTTTACGTTAATCATGATTAGTGATCTCACATACTCAATTAATGAACCAAAGATTATTTGACCACCTGTCGTTTTGTCATGTAACGGAAGCTTTGAGTTCCCCTCATTTTAATGTCCACACATGTGGGGGGCGACTTCCGGAACTTTGTGAATCGCAATCCTTTGTAAGGTATAAAGTTAAACCAAATTTAAACTTATCGTACCTTCTTAATATAGAGACATTGTTGAAGTGGGAACTTATTAACAAACTGCTATTTATTATTTTGCAATAGAAAATAACATTCAAGAATAATTAATGTTATTTTTAAATGTCTAATAGTTAAAAATAAAACTACAGAATTCAAAATATACGAAAATTGGAGAATATATTAAGTGGAACAAGAATAATTAAATATACTAAATCAAAACAGAAATTATTATTTTTTCCATTTATATGTAAAAATGAAAGATCTCGCCTTAGCAAAAGTTGTTCAAAATGGTAGGTAATTTTAATTGACAAGTAAAACTCGTAGAAAAATTATGCTGTCCTGTCATAATAGTAGGCACCTACAGCGTTTGACTTATCTCATAAATATATATTAATCCACTCAGGGATATAACACATTTCAATTGTTTTTAATTCTCGCTCCCGTAACTTAGAGCATGGCGTGGAGCTGCAACTTAACACATAGTGACTCGAATTTTGGTTAGAAATGGAGAACCGAGGTTTTCTTTGCCTGACTTGCTGCAAGTCTCAATCACTCTCTACTCTCTCTCTCTCAACGGGTGGAATAGGGCAGTAGCAATGCAAGAGCTATAAAGATCACGCACACAAAGTTGCAGGCAGCTACTAGTTAAAAATAAATTATTATTTAAAGGAACACTTGTATTATAATTAAATGCATATATATACATATCAACATATCATATTTATATATCATATCTTAATTGAAAATATTTTATTATGTCAAAAATTATTGCAAGCATCGTATTAAACAATCAAACGGTAAAAAAATTGTATTCATTAAATACGTACATTAAAATATTTGTATCATATCAGCTTCACGCTGTATTCCGCACACAACAATGTACGCAGAGGGAACCTATTGTTAAGACACACTGTTCCCCACTTTCCTCCGAATTCTGGAGCCATTGCGTGCTGAGTGACGGAACTCAAAGCCGCGCTTTGCCCCGACACCAGAACGAAGGAATGGAAATATAAATAAAAATAAATATTTCATTTCTTCGAGTAGGGATCGACCTCACAACCAGTCGCGTTTACAGTCACACTTTGTGCCCCTATGTGAAATGTGCCATATAAGTATGATACTTGAATATATTCAATAGATCGCTTATAATAATGTAAATAAAATTTGTTACATAAAGTTAATATATTCTTTAGATAGACATATTAGGCACATATATTTTGTTATATTAAAATAAAACATAAACAAACACTAACAACAAAGCGACACAAACGAGGCGATATAAGTATGTATATCTGAAAATGTACTAGCCGCAGCACTCGAAAATAAAAAATCTCATTTAGTGAAAGTAACATTATGAGGTTGCATTCCGACACGAAAGCAGGGGTCAAAATGCCGTCAAAGAAATCATTTGGCTTATCATTGTACTTTTCATGGAGGTCTCTGTGTCTCGTGTCACTTTATTATCATATATTATAACACTTTCACGAATATTTCTTTGTTTTTTTTTATTTTATTTTTTTTAATATTTAGCTATTTAATAGAGCGTATATTGTGTATACAAAGATAGAGATGCACGAATCAGTTTAATTGTAATATCGCCAAAAAAGAAAGGACACGTCCGGAGGAAATGTCCCTAAAATATTATCAAGACAATAAATAGATAAATCAAAGTTTATTACTTTAAAATAATGAGTAAATGCACGTAATCAGCACCCGGCGTCGAATTAAGACGCACTTTCACCGTTTGCACCGGGACGTATTAAACTTTTACTTCTTAAATTATCCACATTGGTCAAAACAATTCAGCCACAAAAACCACCATTTGTTGTCTTCAACACGTCATTGCTCTATGCTACTTAACTGTTTGTAAGAACAAAGTTAAAAATGTTAAACTAGAAATATACAAAATTTTCTATAGGTATTTTTGTGTACATTCGCTTCAAAATATGGAACCAATGCTATGAATAATAATTATAAATAATTACTTATACCATTCTTAATATGTTAGTTATATAATAATAATTTGTTTATATGCGTGTTAGAACATTATACATTAACTAAGGTAAGGCTTATTAAAAAAATATAGATAGTATATCAAAGTATTCAAACCAATTTATACCACGATATTAGTTTGCCGTCGGCATTGCAAGTCACCGTCACGGGCACAGGGGGGAACGTGACGGTTATGAGTTCGATGGAATGAAATATTTAACATGAACGTAGTATCTTAATGGTTTACGGAGTGTCTCAACACTAGATTCTCCTTTGTATACCCTGTTATGTGTGGGATACAGCCTAAAGGTATACTACAAAATTCTAATTAAGACTTGTATCAAGAATTCAAGACTGAGGTGTTAATATGGTTATCTCTAAGGGCACTTATTCACTTTGAACGACCGATGGTGCAACGCTATAGATATTATCAATACAATAAAAATCTTTCAATGACCTGATTATAAAACTGTGGCAACTTCCCTTAGAAATTAGCAAGTGAGCGTAAATGACCTTTGCTATTTACACACACATGCACAATGTACATATGTGTGTATGTGTGTGTGTGAAGAAACATTTCCTAGGCGATCGTTTTGTTAAGATAATTTTAATTACATGGTTTTAAATTAAATACTTAAAAATGTACATTAAATATCAATGTACAAAACACATCCATGTATAAGTGAATCTAATTTTATTAATTACGAACTTATGTGGCGTAGATAATTTTTAGATACATAGATACTGTATTTTTTTTCTCTTAAAGCTTATATTAAACAACTGTTAAATAAATAAATAACCATTAATGATATTGGTGGTGATTTGGATGTTTTAATCATATAAAAATCCCAAACGCTTCCCATGAAACCAAGGAATTTGTAGAGAAAGTTGTAGTCGGACAATATTATAAGGATCTTTAGTAGTTTTGTAGGATATATTTTATCTAGTAAGAATGATGTAGGTAAATTCTGTGCCGTGTGATCCCGGCCTAGAATAGGATCATCCTGGTACTGGTGGT
>DWAO01001873.1:0-17451 GCA_018230605.1 Heliconius congener
ACAAGGTTTCCTCTGCCTACCCTGCTGTGTGCGGGATACAGCGTGAAGCTGATTTAATATTTTTAAACTGTTTTATTATTCTCTATTACCCTTATGCCAATCATAGTAAGAAATTGTGCTATATTCAGCCACAGCTTATATATTTAATAACTGTAGATAAAAATCAGCCTTCAAGGTGAAATATAGCGTGCCAAAGACGGCTGAAGTTTCAATGATATGATGTGTATCGTAACATTACTTGCCTTGTAATTTTAGCAAATCACCACGTTGGTGATATACTATATGTACCTTTTTCTTATTTAGAGTATTCTTATTGTTTTGTTTTAAAATTATTTTTTTTCAGCTTCACGCTATATCCCACACACTGCAAGGTAGGCAGAGGGAACCTAGTGTTAAGACACTCAATTCCCCACTTTCCGCCGAGTTCTGGAGGCATTGCGTTTTGAGTTGTGGAACAAAAACACTGCGCTTTGCCTCGACACTACAGCAAAGAAATGAAAATATAAACGTAAATAAATATTTAATTTCCTCGAGTGGGAAACGAACCCACAACAAATCGATTTAACAGTCACACTTTGTGCCCCTGCGCTACAACTGGCCTCAAGCATTGTTCTGTTCTTTACAAATTTTCAACATATATTCGGGTATTTAGCGTTAGGGCGAGTGCTTTATAAGCCCAACAACCAACTCTGTCTTTACCACACAAAATTATTGACCAACTTCACTAGGACGTGTTCTATTAAAATAAATTTAAAAAAAATAACTATAATTAAAGTAAAATTAGTAAAAATTTAATAATAAGGTGTAACGTATACTTTATCAGCAAATTTTATAAAAGGAAACGGATACTATTTCATCTTAATTGAATAAATTATATTATAGCTAATCACTATACTTAACAATTTGTGCTAAACAAAGAAAGCTTCTATAGATTTGAAACATAAAGGTAATGGAAACTTTCTGTGGATAAGCAAATTCCAATAAATCTATTATTTCTTAGAAACAATTTTGATGTTTTTAAAAGGAAAATTCCCGGGAGAGCAAGAAACAATAGTATTAACTTGTTAACGAGGTGATAATAAGGTATTACACAGATAAAAACAATTTTAAACAATATTAGTAAATAGTTTCAAATGTATCAATAAGAAATAAAAATCATGTATATATGTAGAAGAATGACAGGTGGTACTATCGTACTAAACATAATCTGCCAGTCGTAGCACAGAACGCACAAGCATGTGACTGTAAGCGCGACAGGTTGCGAGTTCGATTCCCACTCGAAGAAATGAAATAATGCATATTTTCATTTCTTCGCATTGGTGTTGAGGCAAGGCGCGGCGTTAAGTTCCGCCACTCAACACTCAATGCCTCCAGAATTCGGAGGAAAATGTGGAACACAGCGTAAAAAATAAATGTGCAATATAATATTATTTAAATCTGATGAGCTGTCAATGTTTCACGCACAGTCCCGACATAAACGCACGTTAACATATTCATGACGGTGCTAAATATTTATGTGAAAAACGAATATAAAACAGTAATAACTTAAAGAGGTTTAAAGTTTACCTGTATATAGCAGGTGGCGGACTAAATCCAAATAAATTATTATGTAGGGATATAAAAATGAATATTAGCATGTTTACAAAAATAATATTATAAATTATTTAATAGACTAGCAAGCTAGCCGACATATTTGACAATGATTTTTTTAATAATAATTTTAATAATTTTTATCTTAAAAGTATATCAAATTTCAATTTTACACTAAGATCAATATCAATATGACCCACATCATTATTTGCGTATTCGGATCTCACCTACGTAAACAATACGATATATGATTACGGTGTATGATTTAAAAACGCAACCATTTGTCACTTTTTTTTAAATTTGAAAAATGCAAAAGAAAAGATAAATATATTATAAAAAGAAATTGACATAGTTGCGTAACAAAATTATCCGTCCCTTCTCACCAGTCAGAGAACAGTATTGGTATCGGCCAACTGCATCTAAAAGTTCTAGATAGGCAGCAAGAAAAAAAAACGTGTGACTTATCACTAAATAGAAATAAAATAAAATATCAGGAGACCTTACGGAACTTCACGTTGTCAGATGTTGGTATAACAATACAAATTTGGGGCATCTTATGTAATTAATCACTTCATTATGCGGTTTACTGAAAACGACCTTCGAAAGTAAACGAACGTGAAATTTGTTATTAATTTCGAAACTTATAAATTACTTGAGAAAATTGTATTGTTTTTCATATTTTATATTTTATTTTGTAATGGTTCTCCGCATTTCGCCCAATTTCGAGACATTGCCTATGGGTAGGTAGGTATATGTATTAGGTAGGTATACGCATATAATTTTTCGTCTCGAGGGCAAAACTTCTTATGTCTACTACAGGGTGTCCCTTGAATTGAATAGGTGCAATTCTTAATTCTATAACGCCGTGATTACAAAGTTGAATACACTGAATATCAGTACAACATATTAAGTATATCAAGTACTAGTCGTAAATCTAAAAAAAATTTAAGATTTCATCTTGGTTCACGTTGAACAAAGAATAACCGTGTCTTTTGTATACACATAAACATAAAAAACTTTGATGTTAGAAAATAATACAAATCAAAATATATCTTCATATAAAATAATCTTATACACAAAACATCCATTATTACAGATTATAACTGATGAAAACGGTCAATCATTCAACCTTTGTTTCAAGCACGACTTCTCGTTCATTAGTAAGCTGAAGTGCCGCTGTACACATTTCACAAAAGGAATAGGACTCTACTGTTTACGTTCTAAAACAATGTTAAATCTGTACTAAGGGTAAGTGCAGTCACGAGCAAGCCTGAATTAATAAATTGTCATTTGAATATAATCGTGTGTAAGATTTCTTTGAAGAAACTTTTTTACTTTATTTTTAGGAACGTATAAAATAATTAAGTTGAGCGAAATAATTAATTTGAACCCGTACCTCTTGAAAACCGTCCAAGACTCTGGCCCAAATTTTTATACGTACCTAAAAAATATTTTTCTTTTCTAAGTGCGGAGCAAGACTTCGAAAATGTAAAACATTTTTTTAATATATAATAACTCTACGCTGTAACTCTAGCGGAGTAGTGTTAACATATAAAAAATATATATACATATATATGCACAATAGTTATGAAACTTAACAAGTGTTTACAGAGCGATGATTACTTATTAAGAAAGTTTATAAAATTTGAACGTAGCGGGATTTGAAGCCGCGCCTCTTTGGAAACAGTCTAAGCGCACTGACCAATGAGCGTTCAAGAAGTGAAATGAGTGCCTACTATTAGGCTATTAATTCATTTTTATACTAAAATCAATAGCAATACCGAATAAGGCCAAAATCAAACCAGCCTTTTATTCACCGGTGCACTTACCCTACATCAATAATTCAGGTAAGCGCCTCCGTCTCTATAAATCACTCGCAATAGCCGCGGACGTTCAATATTATTTTTAGCGGTATTTTACAGTAGCATTCGCTGTTACACAAAATTTATATTTAAAATTATTACTTCACCAAAATCCAGGAAACAGTGAACTTATGAAACACATATTTAATTTATTATGAATGTTTAAAATGTAATTTTCGTAAATTGTATAGTATAATCGGTTGAAACATGAACGTGCAGATTAATAATTAAATGTTTTATGTCATATTCATATTTACATTTAAACAGCTCGCTGACGAGAGATTTAATGCGAGTACGGAATTAGAAAACGATTTTATATCTATTTAGTACGCACAGTTGAGGAAAATCATCAAAAAACCGACATTCTTACTCAATTAAAAATGGAAATGGCAAAACAAAGAAAAAGAAAAAAAATAAAATGAAATAAAGCTTTGCCGCGTTGTTATAAGTTACTACTCTTTTCAATTTATATAATTAAGTTGAGATCTAACAATTTGCATTTCATAGAAAGGAAAAGTAGGTAAAAAATAGATAGATAATATTCTCGAGATTCTTTTGATAATAATAATTTTACTTAAATATATTATAATATTGTTAATATGAAGTGCTACTTATATAAATTTCTATATAATTCTCGCGTTGTGAACGTCAGTTAGCGTCGGCATTTGTTTTGTCTTCACGCCTGAACGCCTCAATCGATCGTCGTAAAATTTGGAACGGGGATAGTTTGTGACACTGAGGTGGACAAAGGCTACTGTTTACCTTGGTCGAGTGGGCAACGCGACTGTTTCATTCTTATACAGAAATTAAAATGTTAATAAATTTTCTTGATTAAGTACTTTGAGTATAAATAGCTGACTGATATCTTCGTAAAATATAATAACGAATGTGACAAATGGATTTCATTTAAACTATATTTTTATGTTCTGTGTGTTATTTGAAATTGTATTTAAATGAAAGTGAAAGCAGAGACTTCAGTGATGGCCGAGTTCGTATTGCCGTCCGGCAAAAATACAGAAAACATGAAAATGAACGAAATAAATATCTATATGTGTAAGAATTGGATATTATTGTGGTGTTTTTCTTGTTAAATAAATATTAGTAATAATTACACATACTTATATAGTTATTAAAATATGTATCTAAATATTAACAAATAATTTTCTTCTAATAGGTACAGACATGCAAGATATTATATGCATGTTAATATAGATGTATAGCTTACATAATAAGTGACCTGAACTACTCAACTTTAGTAACATCGTCAAAAATGATTCAGCAACTTTTCTATGACTAGGCGGTATAGGTTTTTAGTCGCACGCCTATAGTTGTATATTTAGGCGTGCGTATATTTGGCAAAACCATGTATGATATAACTATGAAATAATAGTTACTTGATAAATAAATATAATAAATGTCGTAAAAATACAATATTTCATATATCATTTCTTCAATATCTTTGTTTAATCACATTTACCTGTCTTAAAGGCCTGATAAGATATTAATACAATGTGATATTTACTTATTTATATATTCTTTATTGGACATAATTACAAAAAAAAATGTACAAAAGGCGGGCTTAACGCTAAGAGCATTCTCTACCAGCCAATCTTGTCATGTGTGATAATAAGTATGCAGGTGTGCAAAAGTAAAATATACATACATTTACATCGTATAAATACATAATTATAAATATAATATAATATATAATTATAATAATATATTATATTATATTCTACATAAACTACAGAAAACTGTAAACCATATATAACAATCATCATCATCAGCCTGTCCTAGTCCACTGCTGGACATAGGCCTCTACAATGGCACGCCACTGAGCACTGAGTTATTTGTATATAACAATATATACAAATAATTACATAACAAATTAAATAGATGAATATTATATATTTAATCCTATTTTTTTAAAAATGTTCTGACTATTACATTTGTATATTTGTCGAGTACTGACTGGTCGTCCTGCCCACGCCAGTCACTGTCATTATAATGCAACATTATATTTTATGCAAATCGCCGATCGCTACGTGATACCTGAGACCTTGGTATGGATCTGTTACTTGAAACACGAAATACAATAGATAACAACTTTCGTGCATTGTATGAAGCCGTAAACGTCGTTGTCACGAGTAAAGGTAGATTGTGTCGTAGGCTTGCGTGCACTTGCGTTGTAACCCCTTTGATTTTAACATAAACGTTACAACGATCTATAGTATAGGTAGTGTTGGTTTATCGTGGCGCAAGTGTACAACTGTCGCGTGTACATTCAGTACACGCGACAGTTTGTGGGTTCGATTTCCACTCGATGAAATCTAATATTTAATATTTCCAATTCTTCGCTCCGGTGTCGAGGCAAGCGCGGCGTTGAGTTCCCCCACTAAACACGCATTGCCTTCAGAATTCGACGGAAAGGGTGGAACGGCGTTTGTTATAATTTGTAGGAGAGGAAACTTATTGTATTACTTTATTTTAGGTAGTAATGCAAAGTAATTACATCATTGTATAAACACCTTTACATTTCAAATCTGTTGTAAAGGTTACGAAGCAAAGGCCCAATCAAGCGTTATTCAAAATAAACGTATCTAAAAAATATAATTTCCTTTCAAATGGATTTCGTTATTATTTCACTGCTGTTTTGATTTAGACATTTTTTCACTTTTACAAATATATATTATATACCTTTGTATGGCACGATGATTTAAATAATACGACGGACTACGTCTTGAAACTTACATATAAGCGAATTTTATAGTAAATTTTCGAATTCATGATCTAAATCGAAATCTTAAAATAATAATTTAAAAAAGTGAACAGCATTCTGCAACATCTTAAAATTCATTCTGGACTCACCGGAAGTATTCCTTACATGTATTTAAAAGCCGAGATTTCGCTCATTATATTCGTGGTGGAGTATTTTTAATAACACACTGGGGAAATAATGGCGGTAACGTCGAAAACGGTAATAAAATTCTTAACGTACATTCGGTGCAGTGTTTTAACTTGATATAAAATACTAATTACGAATTCAATTAATAATTGAAATTTGTTTTTCAGTTTTTGTTTACAACGCGCTAATTAAATACGTAACATTGATACAAAATTATATTGCATTTCTGCGCTCTGGCGCCAAGGCAAAAGTTCAGCGTTGAGTTGAGACGCCACTCAACGCGCAACGCCTTGGAAAAATTCGGCGGTAAATGGGGAACGGAGTGTCTTGACACTAGGTTCCCTCTGTATACCTTATATGCGTGAAGCTGATTTTTATACAAAATGAAAATGGGAAAAATTAAAGAAGATTATTAAGGTGTTAGTATAGCTGGATTTATGCGATCAACAAAATCAATAAAAATATATTCATATATTAAAAGACAATACCAGGTTATTATACGATTAATATATAAATTCTTCCAGACTTTCTAAATCCGAAAAAGTTGATATAAATCGATTAACAAATATAATTTTCTGCTTACTTTCGTTTAACCTTATTAATTTTTTTCAGGATATTTTTATTTCGGGGCTTTGTTGATGTAAAGGCGCGTTAAACGTATTCTCAAAGTCGATATTTTCTCAATGTGAAAAATATCTTTCAAATTTAAAGAGTCAATGATTCGTAAAATAAATTTCGTCAGTTATTGCAATGTGTAACCTTATTTTTTTCCATTACATCCCGCATATAGCAGGGTAGGCAGAGGGACCTAGTGTTAAGACACTCCGTTTCCAACTTTCCGTCGAATTTTTGAAGTATAATTTGTTAAGCGATGGAACTCAACGCCAAGTTTTTACCTTGGTACCAGAACGAAGAAATGAAAATATTAATAAATAATATTTCATTCCCCTTGGTCTAAATCGAACCCACGTAATAAATATTTTAATAATTAGATTCTTATAAAAATGGAAGCGTTTACACGCACATGCCCCCACATAAGATACTATTAACTTTGCTATTTTATTATTCGTGCCTATGATTTAAGGTATACGATGTAGGTGCTTATATAATATTTCAATTCCCGCGTAAAGACGCGGCCCTGAGCAAAGAATCATTATACACACAAAAAGTTTCTTAAATCCTTATTTAAGAAACTTTTACAAATGATTATAAAAATTATATCATTAGATCTAGATCTATATGACCATTTTATGATCATTGAATATAAGAGATAAGATAAAGAAAATATGTTACGGTTTCAGTGTAGCATATAACATATCGTAACTCTTTGATTATTATTAGTGTATAATAAAAAGCTCTGGGTAAGTAAAAAAAAAAATAATAATAAAGGCACACGAGCGAATGAACTATTATTTATTAATATTTTAATTTCTTCGCTTTGGCAAAAAGCCCAGTGTTAAGTTCCGTCGCTCAACACGCAATGAGTCGAAAAATCCTGGCGAAAAGTGGGGTACGGAGTGTCTTTTCACTAGATTCCCATTGCCTTTGCTTTACCCTGCTGAGTGCGAAATATAGTGTGAAGCTAATGTTTGATTTTATTAATAACGCAAATTATATTTGTTTATTAAAGAGTTTATGCGCCCGGATAAGCAATACAAACTTACCAACGAAAATCGAAACGAAAGAAAAGCTAACTAGGCTTACATTTTACTGTGTCATATTTCAAATTTTAATTGAAAACCTTACATAGTTCTACTGAAACCTGGAGTATTTTTTTGCTTTAGAGGGAAAATGGCGTATGCTGTAACAATTGGATGTCGGATCCATCTTTTCGCTTAGCGCGTGTTCAAACATGATAAAATAACACATACCTAAGGATAGCGGTATTTTGAAGGTATATTAGTATATGCTCGTATATTTAGAAATTATGAGGACTTTATGAAGGAATTTATTAAAATGATTTATATAGAGTTCTGCTACTCAACACGCAATGCCTCCATAATTCGGTAGAAAGTCGGGAACGGAGTGTCTTAACATTAGTTCCCTCTGCCTATCCTGCTGTGTGCGGGATACAGCGTGTAGCGGATTCGATTGTAAATTATAAAGCAACATAACCTTAGCAGTCGGGAAAAAATGCACCCAAATGTTAAAATTGCCCTCTTTGTACGGTTACCTATATCTGTAATTAATTTTAATACAGAAACATTGCTTTGTTGGTAGACAATGCGCCTCGAGGCGAACAAAATCTACTTAAAAAGTTTTTGCTTCAGCATAAATCATTGAGTAGTAAAAAAAATTATAAGCCTAACTTAGTAAACAACACGCAAACATTTATAAATATATATTTTTTCACTCTCAAAAATATTTTAAAATAGAAAACAAAATATACATTTAGTTATGACTTAATATACTGACTAATTCTAAAGTATAGTGGAACAATCGCAATCATATAATTCACTGAATCAATTAGTAAATGTAATAAAGATAGCTCTCTATCATTCGATTGGAGTTTTGCCAAAATAAAACGTTTCTTATGACTACAGGTGTATAAACGATTTAGAAACTATAATGAGTGACTGACATTATAAGCTTCACGCTGTATCCCGCACATACCAGGGTAGCAGGCAAAGGGAACCTGGGAACTGTTTTAAAATACGTTTTAAGTGTTTAAGACGTCTGTTCTGCTTAAGAATTCTGTTCCCCATTTCACGGGGATTTTTGGAAGTGTTTTATGTTGAGCGGCGGAGCTTTACCTCGTTTATTACTATTAAGGTCCAGTTACACCAATTACGAATAAAATTTCAGATATAATGTAATACAAATATAAAAATATATAGACAAAATAATTATTTCTTATATTTTCAAGAACAATTTTCTCATTACTGACCGATAATAGTAAGTAACAATTCATATGTTTTGTTACATTTTGCATTACAAATAAGTATGTAAAAATAAAATGCAGGTGTCAAATGTGGTCTACTAGAAATTGCTATTTGGGACCGATGAAACCAAAAATTATAGCTTGTCTGGTAGATAAGGATGTACGGGACTATATGAGCCAGTGGTAAAACTGGCCTAACTATTTTATTTTCTCAAGTAGAAATCGAAGCTACAACAATAGCACCCGTATATTGTGAACACGAGAACATGAGTTACGACGCTTGTATATAAATTATAAGATGTGAATTTCCTTAGATGTAAAAAAGTTGAAAATTGTGAAGGCTGTGTTTAATTAGCTTCATTATATTTTCAACAATATAAAAATAGCCACCATGACATGGTTACAGTGACAATTTCATTCTTACTACATAGCAGCATAACTATTATATTAAACAAAAAATACAAAGAAAAAAGTGTAACAAAATTATTTGGATATTCTTCCGATCTTTTATTGCCATTATGTCATCATGACAAGATTTATTGATATAAGTATGTATGCATAATAATTTAAGTGAATTGGTTTTATCTTCGTTATAATCCTTCTAATTCCAAATTCTAAGCGGTTAACTTCTTTATATGATAGACAAAGCGCGTGTGTAGTATGTACTGTATAAACAGGAATAGCTAAGTTGACAGCTATATTAACGTTAAACAGTGAGCCATCGTTACAGTCGCCGTAAACCCATTAATATTTAAACAACAATACATTTACTTAACTCTAACCTTTGAAAAAAACAGGTAATTTGCGAATAAATGTATATAAAGTGAAATTATCTCAGAATTTTATTTAGAACAAATTACCCCTACATTGGAATTAATTTGGATAACAGAATAAAATTAGGGGTTTTGCTCTATTTTATATATTTAAAATAGAAATCATATTCATTCAAGTAATAATATACTTAGTATAACAATATGATATGATAATTTTGATTTGTATTTATTTATTTTTACTGTACACGTAGTAAAATAATTCATATAATATACTAAAATAACATAATTAATTAATACGATGTTCGGTTAATGTTTTTATGTTGTATATATAATATGACCCTGAATTTTTATGCTGCACAAGAAAAACTCAATTATTATTAACGAAGTATGTTCGTTTACTAGAATTGTAAATTATGTATGTACAATGTACAGTGTATCCTATTGGAAATAATGGTTGATTCTATGGATTCAGTGTATTAAAAAGCTAATACTGTTAAATTGAATATAGTATAAAATTTTGCAAAAAAAATGCTCTATATAGTCAAGAAATACTTACGACTGTATATAAGAGAATATCAAATACTGAGTAAATATGTTAGTGATTTGGGATAATCAAAATAAAGTTTGAAAGATTGATATAAATATGCATGTAAGATTTCCAAAACCTGCTGAAATTAGAATCGACGAAGACGATATACTAAATTTTTCTTGAACGATCACAGATCTGCCATTTTAGTAAACAAGGGGGGGATCGAGTACATGATTGGACTAATGAAATATAATCACTGCCACTCTAGGTTTGAGGTCTCAGAATAGATGCAACTGCTTTACCGGCTACTGTAGACCTGTAGACCTTCCTTCTTGGTTAAAGTACGCATGCAATGATGTTAGAATTGCGAATTGCTGTAAAAATATTTCTTTAACCTAAATCGTTATTATCGTTTGTAGCAATCAAAGCAATTTACTGTATACAGTAGTTTTTTGTAGTGCCAGTAGCAAACTAGCCTCGGCAACTATATGCAGTGATCTATCATGATGACATATCAGATCCATTCAATTTAGCCATCTTTATACAAATTGCTTTCCAAATATTCGCAATTTGTGGCAAAAATTACTCTTGCCCGAATATCGTCTTTCGATGACAAATTCCTCCTTATAAAACTTTTCTTCGGCTCAATTTTCATCACTTTAGCATAAAGTGGGCCACGTGTATATTCTTATGAGATCGTTGCTATGTTGTTGATACCAACACATTCATCTAGATAAGTAGATCATATTGGGGATCATCTCAAGGTCGATTTAGATAAGAATCGTAATAGTTGTAAACGCATTTTGCATAGAAATATATTTTAATACATACTATTTTTTGTATTTAAATTATGTATTACACATACAAGTTATAAGTAATTACCACCCACACTTTTATTTTACATAATTGTGATATTACGTACAATATGTTTTTATAAGCACATTATAAGAACAATAAGTATTAATATTGTATCACACGTACATTTAGTTTAATGTCTTTTAATATATTATCTATAATATTATTTTTATTCTAGTACAAACAACATAAATGTCATTAAGGGCAGCTGTGTGTTTGCTCTAAGAAAATAACATTTAAAACGAAGCTCTTAAAAATTGATAATTATCCAAATCTACTTGTGACATACACACATTATGTAAACAAAATAGAATGAATAATGATGTAAGGATAATATTTTTTTCATATAAAATTGTTCGAGCTCGCATTGACTGGAAGGAAATGGACGATAGTAATATTGCATACGACATCCATTGTACGATTTGTATACAGCAAGTGTTTACCTGAGGCTAGGACGAGCAGAGGCGACCGCAGAGGCGGAGGCGGCAGACGGCGTCGGGCCGCGGGGCGCGTGTGACCGCGCTTAACAACCGACTGTGACTGCCGCCGCCGCCGCCAACAGCCGCCGCGCTTTGCCCGGCCTGCGCTTATCGTTCGCCGCTACTATGCACTTTCCAATAACGATTTAAATCCTTTTAATTACCCATTTAATTGGGCTCCTAACTATAATTTGATATCATATTTGGGATTCACTATAAATGTTTTAAAAATATCCGGATTAAATCGCGAACGGGAATGGACCCTCCATTAAGGACTACGTTGAACTCGCAAAAGTAAACTGCCTACTCCTATTTCCAACAACAAATAGTTGGGTAAAGAACCGAGCGAACAAAAAGAATTGAAATAAACTCAGTTTTAAAATATAGGTAGCGAAGCGAAGTAATTACAACATAATAATTTTCTTTTTTGGTGGAAATGTGAGCCAAAATGAGTCCGTTCCACCTAAATTCCACAAAATTTACATTTACTCCATATGAATAAAATAAATATAATGAAGTATGATATTTGGATTAAACTATTTGGTTAAGTGAATGTACACCTATATTTTTTGTATGTATATTATTTGCTCGAGGTTCAAGGATTAGGGTAAACGGGGGTAGTTGTCCAAACAAACTATACTGTTGTGACGAATCGCTTTAAGCCATTACTGAAGTAATGATCCTACTCACTTTGCAAACGCGTATATAAACGGAGCCAGGTTTAAATAATAACTTAAAAAGAAATAACTTGATGAACATACATCATTGCTTATATGAAACGACATATGCACTCGCTTGAAGTATCTATCAAAACTTGAATAAAAATATATAACGTGGTGCTGGTGATATTATCAACAGAATCATTTGGGGTAACTATACGCAGTGGGTAAGTGAGCGCACTGCCTGTATCTCAACATCCCAACACGGGTTAAGGGTATACATCTGGCCAATATAAGAGCCAATGTTAATAACACAAAAGCGTTATGTCAATCCGCTGCACCCTCTTATAATACTAATAATATGCTTAAAATACTTTATGTAAAACTGTGTAACTTGCAAAAGTTTTATCAATACGAATAGTGGTTAAAACGATTAATATCAATAAATCACATTCCTTCGATTAGACGTGAGCGTCATTTGTTTGAGTTTTGACATCTCTTTAAATATAATAAAAATTGCTTAAAAATTTTAGTTTCCTTTGTCAGTATTGGATATATGTAATAATAAGTTTGATCTCAAGTCAAAGTGCTTGACTATGGTATTATATTATTTTATATTCAAGCAAATATTGATTACTTTTAGATAATATAAGTAAAAGAAGTTTATTTTTTTTAATACAATCGATGCGTTCGCGTACGAGAATTGCGTGTACTTGCCCCACATGAATGCACACACTTACCCGCAATATAAATAGGTCAAACGTGCGAATTCCAACTGTTGGTTGTTTTTTTAATATTTCCTAAGATTTTTTTAAAATTTATAGAAAAAATAATGAAAAATGAAAACGAATAGTTTTTGCATATTGCACCGTAAGATTTAAAAGGTAAAAGTTCGCCCATTTGACCCGAACGACTCTATAGTCATTTGTTATTAAAATTTAAAACTCGATTTATTATTAAATTTAAGATAATAATCGTCAACCGACATTATATACCCATTACACAGCAAGTACGTGCTATTTAGATTTCATTCTGTTTCAGTATTTTCAGTATTTTAGGCTGTAAATACTGTTTGCATTATACATTACTAAAAAAACTCTTTCAGTTTTATATACTCGTATATATTTATTTACTTCGGCTTATCCTGAATGTAAATAACACGCACAATAGCATTCTACGTGCCCGAGGTAGCTTTGACCGCAGATACATAGGGTTATTGCATTAATGTAGACTGTAGCATTCCTCAATATAGAGTATTTCACAAAAGAAGGATTTTTTAATTGGTACTAGTAGTTCTTCAGAGTAGTGCGTTCAACTGAACAAACTGTATAATTTTATAATATTGAGGCCAATCGTGACGCAGGGGCACAAAATGTGACTGTAAAACCGACTGGTTGTGGGTTCAATCCTCACTCGAGGAAATGAAATACTTAAATTTGTATATTTCCATTTCTTCGCTCTGGTGTCGATGCAAAGCGCGGTGTTAAGTCCTGCCACTCAACATGCATTGCCTCCAGAATTCAGAATTCGGCAGAAAGTGGGGAAAGGAGTGTCTTAACACTAGGTTCCATCCGCCTACCCTGCTGTGTGCAGTTCGGGATACAGCGCGAGGCTGATAAAAAAAATATGGATAGAAAAGTAGTTGCTTGTCATGGTCTCACTTTTATAAATATTTATACTTCATGAAAAAACTTGGTTCGAAATAAAATGAAGGGTAAGTGAAGTAACAGTGATCTTTTCATTTAAACATGATATATTTTCTTTTAAATTCAGCTTGGCCCTGAAAGAGAAATTTATTATAAGTCTGTATGATTATAATTACTCAATTTATTTAATATAAGTGAATATTAAGACTTGTGAATGCGCCGGACCAATCGACTCTTCTGAAGTTGTTGAAACAAAAATATATGATAAATAATTTTTTTTAACAAGCTTTAAAAGTAAGTCTCAGAAGAACGTTTAAAGTTAATTTTTCTTCTCATAGCACATTTTATCTTACAGTTAATTTACCGCTGCATCTTACTTTATTCTATCTTTGATATAATATCCTCCAAGAAACGTTATTCAATAGTTAATAAGTATACCTACCAGTTACTTTGCAATAGTAACGCGTTACGTTAAATTCTGTTGTTCCAAGAAATTAACTAAGCTTTTGTTTGTTATTTCTCAGTTTTAAATAAATAAATAAATATATAGGTATATTTATTACAGAAAATATCAGAACAGTAAAACGTACGACCTGTACGTCAATTAATACGTATTTTAACTGCGGCTTCAACAGCGTGAGCCAATCTAAATATTTAATGTTATCCATTACATAATCGAAGCTCTTCACCTTTTCCATTTTTGCAATATTTTTCATTGTAAATCTTACTGGTCGTAGCGTTATGTAACACAAGCTATAGCCGTCCTCAGTAAAGTGGTTATTCAACGCAAAAATATTTAATTCGAAATAGTAATTACTGAGAGTAGCGCGCTTGATCAAACAAACTCTTCACTTTTATAATATTAGCATAAAAAGTATAAATACAGATGACATTTAATGTGGAATGTAGACTTTTACAATCTTCAACGATATATAATTATTATTTTACCAAATATATAATTATTCCCTCTCCCTCTTTTTTTTCGAAGTTCAGGTTATTGCTATTAGACCTAATGGCTTTTACAGCGAGACCGGGTGGGTAGGGAAGACGGTGCGCTGTCCCTGGAAAAATGCAAACACTATGTGGCTGCCTGTGAGGAAGTCAACGGAGAAAGGCGTCCCCTACGGGACTCAAACCTCAGCTTGCGGCCGTCGAGCGGATTGGGATGATGCCTCTTCCTTGCTCTCGTTTAATACATTATCGAATGCGCGGTATTTTATAAAGTAGGTATCTAAGTAAAGTATAAAATGAATAACATTTCATATATTCTATACAATGTCGAGATATTGTATAGAATACCGAATTATACAGATTGCCAGTAACATATTCAATATTCGCTTTATTATATTCGATGCAAGTTTATTTAAAAGCCTTGACAAAAGATTTGCTCAGTATGCTTGAAACATCGCGAACTACGTGAACTTCTATTGAATTTAAATTTTTCCACTTAACGAAATATCTATATTTATTATTGACAAACTATTTTTTTATTTAATAACGACAATGTATGATGTAAGCTACATTGAGTAATGGCATCAGTAATCGACCTTATGGCGCTTTCATATTTTTATTATAGATATAAAAACAAATATAAAGCTTAAAATAATAATTACAAGAAAAATAATTAAATAAATTTTAAGTAACAAAATATATATTTTTTTGTTTACTTAAAAATATGTTCCAATTTAAAAAAGTTCCAAAAAATAGAAGAAAATCTTCAGTTATCGACATTGAGGACTCAGTTAACAGATTAGAATTATTTTGTTTTTAAATGTAAAACTAATCAGCAAAATATAATATATCTTATATATAGATAAAAATAATTATACACATCTTTCCATAAATAAAGAAACCCAGTTTAGAGCGTTATTTCGACAAAAATAAACTAACTTTGAATAACGTAGATTCATAACATTACTTAAAAGATATATTTAGCAAATCATAAAATTACAAGAATTTAAGATATTTATATTTATATCATTATTTTCTGAATTGTCGATCAAAGGTGATCGTAGGTCACCTGTGATATTACCCTGTAACCCAATAACTAAGTGACGATAGATATTTTTCCTATAAATAATAATAAACTTGATGTTGAAGAACTTGAACTACAACATCTGAAAATCACGACCAGATAATCCAATTTATTTATATACCAACAAAACAAGAAATGAAAACACATTTCTTGTTTTGTTCTTTAAACTTTTCATTTAATGTAATTTGTAAAAATGTAATTTGTTTACAATGAAAGTATTCGTTGCATACGGTTTTAATTGGCAGTTTTTAAAATCATTATTGATGAGAAAAAAATTACCATATAAATCATTGAGCTAGATAAAATAAAATGTTATATTATATAGATGTTATAAATATATAGGCGTAGAATTTCGCCACTCAATACGCAGTGTCTCGAATACAAGCGGAAAATTAAGAACGGAGTGTCTTAATATTTGATTCTCTCTGCCTACCCTGACATACGAAATACAGTATAAAGTTGAAAAGAATAAAATTACATGACATTTTTATGTAAGTAAAATCAGGTAGAAGGATTTCAGCGTCAAACACTACGGTCACGGCATAATTTTTTCTTATCCTCCTCTTTATATATCTTCTTCCTATGGGTCGTCATGTACATGACATTCTACTGATAACGACATATCGTTTCCAAAGCTCAAACGAAATCTCTCTCTTTGTGGAGAAAGAAGAGAGGGACCTAGATACAAAAGAAACAAGCGAGTAAGTTTTTAATGAATGTAAATAATAAATTTTATATTGTTATGGTATTTTTAAAGTTAAAATTTAAATGTTGACTTTTGATTCCATTTCAATCAATTTCAATTATTTCAAATACTTTAACGAATTCTCTCTCTCTCTCTCTTACTTCATTTGAAAAATTACCTACTATAAAATAAGTTAAATTTGATTCTTTCTTAACATGATGTTTCATTAATTAAAAAAAATTAAAAGAATATTATTTCATTTAGAATGAAGTTTTAAATTGACTGAACTTGACAAGGGTTTGGTATACATTGATAACTTCCAAATCTAGCGATTGTGATTTCTCTGAAATACATTTCGACAAAATATTTATTGGAATATAATTTTAGTATTTTTTCATGGTAGCGAAATAAAGCTTTCCAAGAGCATTATACACATTAACGCCAACCTGTAGTGTTATAAAATATTTCTGTACTACTTATTACATTCTATAATAATCATAAACAAATCAGCTTCACGCTGTATCCCGCACACAGCAGGGTAGGCAGAGGGAA
>DWAO01001874.1:0-17450 GCA_018230605.1 Heliconius congener
TGACCTAATATTAAATTAATTAATATTTAAGTATTTACGAGGCCAGTCGTGGCACAGGGGCACAAAGTGTGACTGTAAAATCGACTGGTGGGGGGTTCGACCCCCACTCGAGGAGATGAAATATTTATTTGCATTAATATTTTCATTTCTTCACTCTGGTGTAGAAGGAAAGCGCGGCGTTGAGTGCTGCCGCTCAACAGGCAATGCCTTCAGAACTCAGCGAAAAGTGAGGAATGTAGTGTCTTAAAGTTCCTGCTCCTAAGTTCCCTCTGCCTACCCATCCTGATGCGTGCGGGATACAGCGTGAAGCTGATTTGATTTTTTTTTATTCATTTTATCGGAACACTAGTAATACATAAAATATTACAAATGAAATATTTTGTTGAAGCTCAAATGGGTTGTTCATAATATTTTAAATATTAATTAATATCTTTTTATTTTAATTCAAATAGAAATAATATAACTAAAACATGTGCATTGCTTAAAACAGTGAAGAAGTTAGTGTTGGCAGAATGCCAGAGTGAAGCAAAATCCGCACAAGTAGGTACTGAAAATGTTTTGTTTACAAAATATGATATTGAAAATAAACTAAATAAATTTTAAAGTAATGTATACTGATATTATTATACTGAAGAGTGGTTGGTTGAACACGATAATATCGGAAACTACTGGTTCGAATGGTTTTTTTTTGTGTTGAATATTCCATTTACCAAAGAAAGATTTCGATAGAACCCTCTTAGAATGATTACATTAGATCACTGTGACGAAAGCGTGGTAAAAGCCAGTTATGAATAAAACTAAGATAATAATTATTAACTCTAACCATACAAGCGAAATTAAAATTTATTAGGACTACCACCAGTGGTGATTCGTGTAGAAGTTTTGTTAATTTTTGTTAATGGATTTTTAACAATAAACTTTATTTCTAATTCTTTTTTTCTGGTTCTACTTTAATAATCAATCACTCGCACAAATTCAAAGCGCAGCTTACGACGCGCGACTTTAATATACTCTCTTAATAGAATCTTATCCATTACTTCTCGATGACGTCATTAAAAACATATATAGCACGGTCGACGAGTCGTGGACGCCCTGTCAAAGTTAGCTGTAGACAGCTGCATAGTTTTTGGAGTTTTCTTACTTTTGAAGATCCCAAGTATATTATATACAAAAATTCTGAAAATATAACTTCAGGGCGGCCACGACTCCTCCATTCTGTGAAATTACCGTAACATAATAAGAAGGCATCCTATCCAAATACTGTTGAAATGCCAATTTCCATTCGGGTGTTGGTTTACAGCGATGCACTTTAAACAGATCGTCCAATAACGGCAATAGAACTGGATAATTATATGGTAGCACAAACAAATTGACGCAAGTGAGATTTGTTGATGCTTTGAGGTAACCAAACGGATGACTGACTTCGGAATTTTTACAGCCACTGTTAGCCACGAAAACCTGAAAAGAGAACATTTTAGTTATTTTAAAGGACTTTTTTAAAAACATTAAAAATATTCCTTGTAAAGAATGTGACTATTATGAGCGGGTTTGAATTCAGCTATATAAAAAATAGTATAAACAACTAACTTAATACCTATTATAGTTAAATTAAATGTATTGTTACAAAATACCTATATTGTTTTACGATAACTACTACATATACTATAATCATGGCACAGTGTTTGATTATAAACACAGCCATTGTGGGCCTGATTTCTATTCAGGATATCAAATATATTATTTAATATTCTCATTTTCTCACTCTGGTAACAAGACAAAGCGCGGCGTTGAATTCCGTCACTCTATACACAATGTCTCGAAATTTCTGCAGAAAGGGGGGAATGGAGCGTCTTAATACTAGGTCCCCTCTACCTATCCTATGTGGAATATAAAGTGAAAAAATTACAGTTTAGTAATACAGTAACCATAAATACAAATTCAAGTACATACCTGCCAGCATATAGTAGGCTGTTTTCTTGCCAATATAAATTGCGTCAAAGGACTGGGTTCGAGCTCGTATTTGTCGAACGGTAAATTGTCGATGACCATCGGCTCTTGAGATGAACACGTGAATTTTACTACGGGATGTGCTGATCTTGGAGGCTGAAAGTAAAGGTAAATATTATTACTTGTTTTATTTAATAGCTTAGCGGATTTGCTATAATTTTTACGACAGAAAAATTTACGAAAATGATTTATTTTCAATTTAGTAATGTGCGGGTGTTATTCAAAAAAAAAATTATTAAAATAATTCTAGATTAAAAACTAAACTAATTTAGAAAACTTATAAAAATTTTTGAACGTAGCGGGACTCGAACCCGCGCTTCCTCAAACCCGCGCCTTCTTTCCTAAGTGTGGAATAACACTTTAATAAAAATGTTCAAAAATATATATTCTCTAATTTATGTTATGTATGTAAATATATACGGTATTTTTATATTTTTTATTTAATATTTTAAAAAAACTATACATTTTATTGATCAACTTCTACTAACTTTAAATTAAATAATTCAAAATCATAAGAGAGAAATCATTTTTAATAAACGTTTCTATCACAAATTACAATATATTGCTTGTCTTATTTTTTTTGTTCCAGCTAGCGACACAAAAACTATTTACATTACAATTCAATATATGCTAATTTATGTTTCAACCTATGGAATAAATATGCACGACCATCATTTGGATATCTTTAGCAGAGTTGATTGTTTCTTCTTTATTGCCGATGTTAATTACATACAAATGTATTCACATTTTTTTTTAAATTTAAATAAGCCCAGGGATAGCTAACATATCATAAGCTACTAATAAAATGTATAGAAACTCCAACACTAAGACAGTAAACATATATTAACATTTTTTTATGTACCCTGCTACTTGGCAAATAACATTTTATTATATTTAAGAAATATTTAATTCTGACTGACGTGACGATGGTGGGTGGGTTTGGTGGTGATTTTCATTTTTGCGCTCTGGTGCGGAGGAAAAAACGCAGCGATGAGTTCCACCACTTCCAAACTATATGCGAGAGGCCTGGCTACAGCGTAAAGCTGATAGAAAAATAATGTAAGCAAAATAAATAAAACATACCAAAGATGGAGCATTGGGGTCAGGTCGGAATGATTCGGGTATCGGCCAGAAACCAACAGCGAAGCCCTTCTGCGACACTGTACGCGGTACATAGATGAGACGCCGACATGAACGCCACGCTTGAGGTGCAGTCGCTTGATTGGGCATTCCTGTTTGATAAGGTCCTCCATTCCAACGCTGGAAGTAAATATTTTTAATATAAAATTAATCAGCTTTACGCTATACCCCGCACACAACAGAGCAGGCTGAGGGAAACTGGTGTTACTAGTGTTACTCCATTCCCTACTTTCCGCCGAAATCTGGAGGCATTACGTGTTGAGTGGCGCAAATCAACGCCGCCCTTTGCCTCTACACCAGAGCAAAGAAATGGAAATATAAATTTAAATATTTCGTTTCCTCGAGTGGGGATTGAACAAATAACCAGTAAGTAGATTTTACAATGACACTTGTGCCTCTGCAGCACGACTGCCCTAATATTAAATTAATGAATATATTATTTATTTTAGCGGAACACTAATAATACATATAATATTACAAATAAAGTATTTTGTTGAAGCTCAATTGGAATATGTGTTTTAGGTTCGAAAACCACTGGGTTGTACGTAATAAATAAATATCTTTTTTAATTGTATGAAATATATTATAACCAACCCCCAGATTCATAAAGTAATATTATATTTTCTCTTTGTATTGCATTGTATAAAAAAGAAAAAGATAAATCAAATTAGATAAAATACATACTCCATTTCTATCTCCATCGACATCCATTTCCTTATCGCCTTCTGGTACATCCTCCTCGCCTTCTCTGTTATTTCCACCATCTATTGGAGGAGGGTCGGGGCCAATTTTCTCGAAGTTAATAACTACACCACTCTGAACCTTCTGTACAAGACTGTCGATACACTGCATTAGCATACGATGCGAAGTTATGCAATAGGAACGACCTGAAAAATATATTTGTTTTTATTATTATAATTTTTTTGTGTCTGCACTACAGGTTGCATAAGATTGTATGTATAGGATATAGAAGATTCCATTCTTGATTTTCTACCCAATTTTTGAGATGTCGAGTGTCAAGTGGCTAAACACAATCAGGTGCTTTGTTTCTTACCACAATATAAAATAGTAAATAGTAATTTTATTACACTTAAACCTAAACTTTAATTAGTCATATTTAAATATAAATGCCACAAAATACATGTACAATATATTTTGTGGCATTTAGATTGAAAAAAAATCAAATAGAAATCAAACCCATTACAATCATATTTACAACCAGACCCTTAACTGTGTCACAATGTTTGAATATGTTATAATATATTTTTATTCATTACTTCAAATTCTTAAAACATGCTACTAATAATTTTATATAGAAGAAATACTATTTCAAATATATTGGGTAGTTCAGAGCAGTTCCTTAAAATTGTTCAAGTTCGACACAGAGAGCCTATCTTACACATATAATATTCAGTAAAGGTAAGCAAATTGTAATAAAGTGTTATGTTGCAAGAATTTTCAACTAGAATTCTATACAAAAAAACTTGATAAACTGGTTTGAAAAGGGCCTATAATGTCACCTCTGTTTACTAACTATTTAGCATAATAAATAAATACAAATATGTACTGTTTAAAAACTACTTTTAATGCAAGGAGTGATTGCTTAATTTACAATAAGGAAAATTGCTTCAAAGAAATTAAGAGATTATTAAAAAAAAAAATAATGTAAATAAATTGATAAACATATCTTCTGATTTTTACAATCTAGGCAAGATTGTATTTAGTTATAAAACTTAATAAATGAAATATTATCTCAATAATATTAATAAAATATTGACTATAACTTTTATTGGTTAACTTGTGAGCCATCAGATAAAATAAATAAAGAACTAAACAACTAAACTATAATAAAAGTATATTTCATTGACATATAAATAAATGCTTCACAAAAAAAAATTTACCATTACATAAGCAATTAGAATTTAATTAATACTAACCTCCAGTAACTTCACACATTGCATCTATAGGTGATGAATCAGATGGTACCAGTCCAGTATCTCTTTCAACCGCAGGAGTGCCAGCTAGCCTCAGCACCAAAGAGAATAACCTCTGATCCCATCTAAATGGTTCTCTTGTTAACTCGGATCCAGGTATAGGACAGTTCATAGGTAGATTAAACTGCAAATAACATTTTGGGATCTTACAATATTTAATTTCCTGTCAATCTCAATATATTTACATACTTATATTTCAAAATATTTGCAATATTATATCAATATATGATTTTATAAAATAAAATGTGATAAAATTAAACAACATGTAATTAAGTCTTTAAAATACTCTGTAATTAATTATTTACAAAGCCCTAAAAATTGTCTTATAAGACTGTCTGTCTGTCGAGTTATTATAACAATAATCTATTGTATATAATTTTATATATTCTCAACTTTCCCATTCAAAAACATTGAAATAAAAAGTATGAAAAATTTTAAGTTAACTTGTAACCAAACAAAACTAAATAGATAAGATATCATTGCATCATAGCTAAACCAACAAATAAGAAATTTTTATGGGACACAATCTATGAAATTAAGGATTTTCATGACATTATCTCAGTTTTGTTTGTGGATTCATTTAATATATTTATTATGAAAAAAGAATCACAGTAAGTAAATATAAGATTGGTACTTTAAAACACTAAATATGTATTATAAACAATGGAAGTACTCTTAATTATAAATATACAAAAAATACAAAAATCTAATAAGAAAAACTATTGGACAATTTTTTAAGCAATAAGCACAAAGTAACACTCACTTCTTCCTGAATTCCTGCATTGCTTGTCAGTTTTCCTCCATCAGTAATGACTACAATGACAGATGGTTCCAAGTAAAAAGGACATCTACCTTGACCATAGGTATCTATACCAGTTTGCATTCGATTTATGTTGAGCACATCAAATGCATGTTTCAAAGCAGCACCCATTGTTGTCAATCCAAGGCACTGCAGGTTCTTAAGTTCATTAATAAATGTTGCTAAATTCTCTTTCCAACCAGCCTGCAAAAATATTTTAAAATAAAATAGTTATAAAAGTATATTTTATTTAGGAAATAAACATGCCTCGATATCATTAATTGTTATCAAACAAAACGAAACCGCAATCATATAACACATTCCTCTGCACTCATCCTTTCATATTTCCCCCCAATTCGCCATTTCGTTAAATATGTTTTCTCGACCAATGAGCGCTCGACGAAAGCGCAGTCGCGAGCGACATCGCGAAGGCAGCAACGGCAGCGGTTCGTCCTGTTTACGTCGTGTTTTATATTTCAGTAAAATTCGTATTTTCAACGTATGATCATGTTCTAGTTTCCAGATCACAGTGCATTCCATAAAGACATACCAGGACAGTCTTTACTATCATTATTCACGATTAAACTACAAGAATATCCCCAAAAAACGTGTTCACTCTGATTTACTAACCTTGATGTTCGCGGGTGGCTCTTCGAAAGTTAGGAGCATATACCTATCGCCTCTGCTTTCAGGAGATCGTTGGCGAACCTAGGACATAATATTAATAAGTTCCACACACTATACACGCGATAAACAAATCGATCACAAAACGAGGCGGTTTGAGGAGTCGATGACACTGCACGTACCTTTACGAACGTTTCCACAGCGCCCTTGGCTACATCGAGCAACGTTGGGCGTCCGCCCAAATAAGCTCTTTGGTTCATAGAAGCAGATGTATCTATTAAAAAGACTATGATAGTCATCGTGAAAAAATTCCTATATATCCCTCTAAATACATTAAAATATGCGCACGCTATTATGAACAAGAACAAAAATGGCTGCTACATTGTACGCAGACTCGCTGAGAGGCGACCGTCCGACAGCCGCTTCGACGAGCAGCTGAACAAGCTACGCCACGAAGACTCCAAAAGTACCACGTGACCTAATCATACATTCGGATGTTCTCGGCCTCCAATAGAAAAACGCTCGGCAAACTTCGGAACTAACCATAATGTTGCTATTTCATAATCATTTAACTCCCTAGCTTCAAGCACATACATTCATACTAACCTTTTTAAATATATCAATTAGAATGTAAATGTTTTAAATATTGTGATGTAAATATTAATTTGAGTAAAATGTAGTTTTTAATATTAACGAAGCAGCTCTGACTGCACGGTACAAAAAATATATATTTATACTATTATAGAAGGTACGTATTTTGATAACATGCCAAAAGTCCCTCTCTATTTTTCCTCCACACTATTACTCCCATCTGATTGTGTGGTTTTCTTTCTTCGTCAATAATAATTCAAATCTTCTTATGTCACGGTTGAAATGAAAATGTATTATAATAAAAAAATATTTCCATTATAGACCAATGGTCTACTATTATTAATATTAGTAAAAATATAGTGTATTTACATTTACAATTTTATAAATTTATCTTTTCAAAAATATATTTCAAATGTTATTAATTATAACTACTTTAGTGGGAACATCAAACCTATATGGCAATATTGTTAAAACTGCCCAAGATATATTATGATAAATCTAAAAGTAGTTTTCATTATCTTCCATGTATAAATATCATGATATTTGAGGAAAAACAATGAAATTTATTACCAATTAGTTAAAATGAATATTTGAGTACATTTGCCTGTTATCAATTAAATAGTAATGAAGTATAAAAAATTGCGGGAAATTCGAAATTTTAAACTGACAATCATTGCAGGTCAAATCGTAAAGTAATTTGGAAATGATCATAGGTGATTACTGTATTATGAATTATGATTCACTATTTATTTTCACAGTGACAAATTATAATATTAATCTTATAGTGTAGTAAGAAAACAATCTTTTGTAGTATTCATATTTGATGTACCTGATAAGTATATATTTGTCGCTCTTATTGAATTATATTTTTAAATAAATATAACTTTTGATTATTATATATGTTTCGATTACTTACTCTTACTTATTATGAGATATTTCAGCAGTTGAAAAGATAAATATTAGGATGGATACGTAATTGCGTATTACGAATAAAGTATATAATTTTAAAATTTAAATGTAAATAATACAATAAAAATGTTAAGATACAGTTAAAAGTTAATATAAAAACAGCATCAACAAAGTCTCCATAGAAAATTGTATGTAAAGCTTTATTACCATAAGTTTTTCTGTCTATGCCGCAAAATGCGTAAATACAGATCACGCGCAAGCACGATGCGGCTTCCTAACTCTGGTCCGTTTTAAAATGACACTTTGAATTATTCAAACTTTAAAACTATGTTCAACATTATTGACAAGAAAAAAATGTTATAAAAAAAACAAATATCCCAACTACATAAAACTAAACAAAAGCATTTGCAATAGTTTATTAGGATTAACAGTCGGGACCTCCTTCGAACAATTACCTAGTATTAATGGTCCCTAGTATTAATCTTAATGAACCATTGCACATCTGTTTTATTCTTTTTAATTTTATGCAGTCGGGATTTTTGTTTTTTTTTTAATAATATTACTTTCATTTCATTTTTTTTTTTGAATTTCTTAACTTTAATATCCCTCATATTTGAATCCGCTTCTACTACCATCTAAAATTTTGCAAGAATGGAATTGGTAAAATAACTTTAAAATTTTATGTATCGTAAAATGCTACTTAAAGTGAAAAATCATAAGCGTGGTTTGTCGATTTTTTTTGTTTTGACAATATGACTGGTAGTCGATATGGTGAATTTTAATTACTGCCATGTGTTTAGTGTCACTCGCTAGCTAAATTTTATTACCTCAAGAATTATCAAATTTTGCCAAGGCGTTTGGTCTCTGCAACGCAACATACGTACCTATACCTATACATACACCCTTGCCCTCCTTTGTGTAGCAAAGACGCACTTAAAAAAAACCTATAATATGTGTAATAAACCTAAAAAACTTTTTTGCAATTCTTTCAATTCACCGCCAATATCTACGACCCGTCGCTTTGATAGGTTAACGTCTGTGTACATCATTCCTGTCAGTCAGTCAATGGTTTTTCTTACGACGATAATTTTATTATTTATTTGTTTAAATAAATCACTTTTTCACAAAGTTTTATAGTAAGTTTTTATATGGCAAGTTACTACAGTCGTAGGTAAACACAAATAACATCTAATAGAAAAAAAATAGATACGAATAATATTTTTTTCTTTGATATTTTCAAGTGCGAGTTAATTTCGGCTTCGAAAGAGTTCTTTACTTTAATTGTCTATAATAAAAAAATCTACTAAAAATTGAACTTTTTTTAAGTGGAGAAATTATTATAGATATAGCAAATATCAAGTGAAAATGTAAGTTTGTTTGCATAACATTGTACCGTCGAGCGTTTAGACATTTTCTGAGATCATCGACGTGCCGCAACTCGCACTTGACCGGTTATTTTTGAGGTATACAATCCGAAAAAAAAAATAAACTCATTTTGTTTAACGGATCTCAAGGAAGGATGTCACCATTACAGCTGCTCCACCACGGCTTATTCATTTGTTGCTTAGACAGTTTGAAACATTCTTTTAACGTTTATAGAAATGAATATTTATGAATTACGTTATAAGTACTATAAATGAAATGTTTCGCATAGGGATGATTCGATTACTTAGTTAAATTTCCATGTTTTATAAAAAGATTTTAGTGAGTGTATTTTAAATATAGCAGTGTAAACTTTAATACGAACGGTGTAAGACGACGCACTATTGTAAATATTATAATTAAAAAAAAACTTTTACAAAATATTGTAGTTAGGACAATAGTCCTTCAATTTTTTTTACTTACACTAGATCGTGCGCAGCGGGCGGATTTGCACAGTAAAGCGAGCAGTGGCTACGCCGCCTTTTTTCATATAGATACAATAAAAAAAAGTTAAGCAAAAAATATTTTATTTTTAAAATTATATTACAGTGTATTTAAATAACGCAATAATTCAAGTTATTGTCTTCAGCCATGTCTAAAAAAGTAATCGAAACTGAGGAGAAACTAAAAATAATAATCATGTGTAATGGAATATAGAGTCAGAAAAATCAAAAATCAAATTAAATCAGCTTCACGCTGTATCCCGCACACAGCAGGATAGGCAGAGGTACAGTTACACTCCGT
The DNA here is from genome assembly GCA_018230605.1 of Heliconius congener. Taxonomy (NCBI): domain Eukaryota; kingdom Metazoa; phylum Arthropoda; class Insecta; order Lepidoptera; family Nymphalidae; genus Heliconius; species Heliconius congener. The sequence continues at coordinate 10,231 of DWAO01001874.1, forward strand.
TCCCCATTTTTAGCCGAATTTTTCGGGCATTCCGAGTTGAGTGCCGGAACTTCATGTCGGGTGTTATGGTGCAAGAGCGAAGAAATGAAAATATTAGAAAATTATAATTCATTTCTTCGAGTGGGGATCGAACCCGCAAGCGTTGCATTACATTCTCGCTCTTGTACCCCTGCGCCACGACGGTAATGCAGTCTATATTCCGTTATACATGATTATTGTTCTTTAGGAGTAACGGAAACTTTTATATTATTTTATTACGGTAACTCTTTTAATTTTTATTTAATATAATTTAGAAAAAATATATAAAGAGTCGATTACGACACTATTTTAAACAGTTAAATATATATCCTTATCCAATTCACTGCAGATCATATTAATTATCGTTTACAGCATATTACTTTAGAAAACATCAGAGATTAATAGAAGAATTATAAAATAATAATAAAAATTTACTTTAAAATTACGCCTGAAGCCCGTTGTAATGCAGCAGGGACACAAGCATGCGACTGTGAACGTGATAGGTTGAGGGGTCGATTCCCACTCAAGGAAATGAATTATTTAGTCTTTTCATTTTCTCACTCTGGTAACGAGACAAAGCGCAGGGTTGAGTAACGCCACCCAACACGATATGTCTCCAGAATTCGGCGAATACTTATTAGCGAACGGAATATCTTAACACTTTAAAACAGTAGGTTTTGTGAAATTAATTTCTTAACCTTAAATAAATAATAATGCAGGTCAAAGAAGTTGCGGACGGTCACTAGTACTTAGATATAATATGTTTTATATTTTATTTAATAATTGAAACTGAAAGTAATTGAATTTATGAGACCGGGTTGTCGCAGCGGCACAGCCTTTGACATACATATTCAATGTTATAGTAAAAATAGTGACACTATACGACAGGAATGAGAAAGAAACGTAAGTTTTTAGTGCCAAGTTATCGTCTCCAAAAAGATAATAAACCTTTTATGGGTATCCCATACCGTGCAGAAAAGAGAAACAGTTAAGTTTCTTGCCGGCTCTTCTCACCAGAACTGCCATCCGAGCCGGTGCTTGGGGGTAATTTAATGTTCATTCGACGATTCACTAGTGCTTGCAAGTGTATAAAGAATATTATGAATTTGAATTGAACTTGTAAACGCATTTGTTCTATATGAAAAACTTTGCGGGTGGTAATTATATAAAAATATCTATTGGACATACTTTAAATTTTATCACCTTAGTAATATTTTGGGAACTGGACATTTAAATATACAACAATAATATAAATAAGTCAAACTTGTGACCGTAGTGGCACTGAGTCATTACCGTACGTACGACTGAAAACGTAACGATTATGGCTTCAATTCCCACTCTGGGGGAATAAAAAAAATTATATTTTCATTTCTTCGCTCTCATAACAATGCATAATTTATACCAGTATCGCAAATTTATAACAGAGAATTGCATCTTTTAGAATCCTGAAAATACATATCGACTTAGCTAGAGCTCATGCATAGTACCACTGAAACGAATAATGTTACAGTAGTCCATTGCTTATTCATGATCGCCCACAATGTTTTGTGCAAAAACAAAACTTATAATAATATTGTTAAAATCTAAAATACCGTGATCATTAACGTCATAGTAACATCGAGTGATTGGTTTACAATCCAGATGTTAAGTTGCAGCCACCTGCATTCGCGCGCATGTCTAATCGCATGCGCTTTGCAATATAGCCTCAGTGGAATATAAATAAAAATAGAAACAATACCACGTATCCCTGAAATAAGCTGTAAACATGTAAGTTTCATTCTTATTAAGTACTAATTTTACAAAGTTTTTCCTTTAATTATCTTCATCATTAAAACTGCATGTTTAACGTTAACGAAGTTTAATTTATTAATGTCGTATACGTATTGATTTTATCGATTAATTTAAAGTAAGTTAATATTTCGTCGTGTCGAATTCTCACAATAATCATCTAAAATATGTACTATATTATTTTATATACCTTTAAATATTAATTATTATTATTACTTGTTATTACTTCTATTTTTGTTTGTACTGTTTTTATGTTGTATTCAAATAAGAAGAATAATTAGGTATGTATTATACGGCTTTAAGTCTCATGCTAGGTAACTGACAGCTTTGCCGGCAATAATGTATTATGTGTATATAGAGATTAAAATCGAAATGTAAATCAAATTTTAATAGACTATAAGACTTAATTTTAATGAAAATATTTACATAGCTTAATACGTAATTATTTTGAAATTATTTTATAATTCGTATAATAATATATATGTAAGATCTGTTATGTATGTTATTGTATACCGTAGTAAAATATCAAAAATATAACGTAAAATCGTATCATGATATAAAATATTTATAAATAAAACCAAGATTTAAGGAAATTTAAATTAATTTCAGGAATGATATGTTGAATATTTTAAATATTTTATTTTCTTCTAAAAACGATTCCTTTTATGAAATTTATACTAGCGTAAGTTATAAGCGCCATTGTGTGTTAGCATTTTTTTGCTTGATGAAAAACAAACAAATATATTTTTTATTTAGTATCCTACACATAACAACAAGGTACATATAATATTACAAGTCCTTTTATACATATAGATTAATCTAGAATAAAAAAGGGAATTTGGGAACTTAGTATTAAGCCACTTTCATTCCCTACTTTTCACCGTATTATAGGGGCATAAAGGCGTATTAGCTGGCGGAACTCAACGCCACGCCTTGCCTCGTTACCACAACGAAGAAAGGAAGATAATAAGGAAATATTTATATCTATAAAATTAGAAATGCTTATGCATCTCATGAAGTATTTAATAGCTACAGGACGCTTAAAGATTTAATAGCTTATAGGTGCAGCAATTTTTACTTTTTTTTTCAAACTTGAGGTTAATGTTGTTACCCTTACTGGCGTTTACAGCGACACCGGTTGGGTAGGGAAGACAGTACTCTGTCCCTGAAGAAATGCAAGCACCAAGGCTACCTGTGAGGAAACAATTTTAACGTCAGGGCGGAAGTTTTATAGTGTATGGTTGGCTTTATATGTCAAAGTAAACCAAGTGTCAATTTGACAAGCAGACAAGTTTACATTTCGAAAGTGTCAACTTGTCAAGTCAAAGTGGCTCAGCGATACATGCCGGCTATTGTATGGTAAATTGTAATGTAATATCAAAGTGAATTTTCATATTGTAGCCGTTACCTGTTCTTTGAAATTATGGAAGAAGATTTAGAAATTTTAGAAAAAGCGTTACTGAACCTTGAAGCCACAGAAACGGAAGAAAGCCAAGCCAGCAATTATGAAGGCCTTTATAAAAACTGGGGAAAGCTAGGAAATCAGGAAGAAAGGCGTAAACATCTTTTAGAGATTCAAAAGAGGTAATCATTTTTTTAGTAATAAAAACAATATTTGAATATTTTATATAATATGTACATATGAACAATTTCATTTCTGTAGTGCATAAAACAATTTAGTGTAGTGAAACTTAGTTTGCTTATTACCATTTCAATAGTGCATATCATTCATTACAGCAATAGAAACAACAAAATAGATAAATTCCGAGGCATTTTGGAGCTTGCAAACTCTGTTGAAGATAATGAGTTATTTAAACCCTATAAGAAGGTAAGTTTATTGAAATACACTTAATCCATGTTAAAGTATGGTTTTTTTTCGCTTCTTTATATATCAGGGTAGGCAGAGGTTAGTCTTAAGACATTTCCATTGTCCACTTTCTGCCAAATTTTAGAAGCATTTTGTTTAGTGGAGAAACTGAATTAAGAGGTAAGTAAAAATATTAATAAATAATAATTCATTTCACCAAGCGGGATTGAACCCACAAATGTAGCATTTATAGTAATATGCTTGTGCCCCTGCACCACAACAGACTCAGAGCCACCATCTATGGCTTAATTGTGATTAATGTATTTTTTTGTGTTACGCATGCCTTTTGATTATTTAGCTGGGATTGGTTCTGTTAGTTTATAACAGAACCAAGCATACAACAAAGTAAAATAATTATACCTCAACCTCAAAATCTAAAATTAATTTGATTCACAGGTACCATACAAACCTAATATTTATGTGTCTGGATTTCATAAGACATGTCTGACATACAGTAATGTTTTGATGCTATCAGAATGGATGATTGAAAAGCCAGGGGATTTTAGTCAGAACTGGTATGTTGTCCCATGTCCCAAAGGATTAAGGCTACTTGCAATTGCCAATCATGTAAGTTTTATATTATTTAATTTATATAATTTTTAACAATGTTTCAGCTTCATTCTGTATCTTAGTAGACTGAGTGTCCAGAAATGTTGTTCTCCTCTTTACACATTGAGTAGAGTGAGAACTCAATGTTGCACAGTTTTACCAAAGCGGGGAAATCGAAATACTAGTTGCATTTAGAGCCAGACTTGAGCTGTGGTGGCTATAATTATACATATGAGCTTATAAATATAGTATTTAAAAAAAATAATTAGCTCAGTGTTTATACTCCCTAAGAAAATTATTGTAAAATTACAAGTCACTTATGAATAAAAGGCCATGAAAGAAAAATAAACAATTATTTTTTAACTTCACACTGTATTCCTCATATAATTAGATAAGCAGAGGGAACCTGGTGTTAAGATACATCAATTCTACACTTTTCGAATATTGTATATAGATTGTATAGAGTGATTAAATTTTATGTTGAGTCTTCCTACCAGAGGAAGGAAAAGTGTCTCATTCCCTAAAGTGGAAATTGAACCCATATCCAACCCACACCATTTACAATCAGATACTGGGCTCTGATGACTTCTGTAGTAAATTCTGTAGCTTTTTGTAATAATTTACTTTTATATAAAAAAAATACATGACAACTTCTGTTTCAGGGTACCACAAAGTTCTATACAAAGTTTGGTCATTTTAAGTTTGAGTGTCACACTGGTTTGCCGGGGGGCAGCCCCTACAATTGTTTCCGCAAGAATTGTTGTGTACTGGATTGCTTTTATTATGAAAAGACTAATACATTGTTCTTATTAGACTTGCTTGCTTGGAATAATCAACCTATGACAGATGGAGAGGTACTTTTTGAAGAATATTATATAATTAATCAAAATAATTGACATAGAATATTTACAAAATATTCAAATGCCTGCTGTTTTAATTTTTTTTAAACATAACTGTTTCTTTCCTAAGTATGGAATAACACTGGCAAAATATAATTGAAATAGTAAGATTAAAAATATTCATTTTGTTTCTTGTTTAATAATGATAAAATGAGCAATTGAAAATATGAAAATATTTCTCCTAGTGGGAATTGAATCTACAACCGTTACATGCTTGTGCCAATGAGCCACAATTGTCTTATAATATTAATAATATGTTTTTTCTTTTCAACAATGATGATTCTTTCTTCTCTCTTAGACTGAATTTCGACATTACTGGATGAAGACACAACTGGAAGATTTTCCTGACACCAAAACAATTAGTAAAAAGAATAAAGTAATTATTAAGATATTACCAATGATGCCATGCACAGATCACTTTTTGACATTGTAAGTTTTTTAATAATATTATGTATACTACTATGTGTTTTTCTTCTAAATTAATTTATTCTATAGATACTTTAAGAATTGTTTTTTATTTCTAAATATCTAGATTTGTCACTTACAACCATAGTATTGCAGCCATGTGACGTTTATCTTTCAATTGATATTAAACTAGTTCAATCTGGACAAATGTATGCTACCTGTCAAAATTTTTGTTATTTTTATAGAAATGTGAAAATTTTATACATATCTATACTTATAATAACATTGTTATTGATTGCTGGCAGTACATAGAAGGTATTTAATACTGCAATAGAACCCAAAATAATTATTTCAATTTTTTTCAAGTCTTCTTTGTTTTTTTTGTTTGTCTGTGCGCTTATTATCGCTAATCTCATAAACAGCTTAACTGATTTAAAAGATTCCCTTAATACTTTGTGTTTGATTGATTTGAATTGGTTCATAAATAAAAATGTCAAGTTAATATAAAGAGTAACATGTGATAATATTGCTATAAAATAAGTGTTTTATTGAAATTGTTTAAAATTAGCTCAATGTGTTAATATTGTCTTTAAAATGTTAATGTTATTAGATCACGAAAGTTATTCGGCTAAGAAAATAAATAGTTGTGTAGTTTATGCAGGTGAAGCCGCGAGTGGGGTCACTAGTATTATATAAAATTATAAAAATATTTTTAGCTTGTTAAGCACATATCCCCAATTCGAAGACAACTTACCGCCATTGGATGGTTTGCTTTTTTACCACAAGAAGGCGCATTACGTCGCGGGAGAAACACCTTTAGTTGGCTGGCTTTATCCTTATATGATACCTGAAGTTCTTGGAGATGGTAAATATAGCATTTTTTATGTTTTTGGCCATAATGGCCATTATCAAACTTTTTAACCTTCTCCCGTTCTTGCGACAGCTGGTCATGGCTTGTTATTGGGATCTCTCACCTACTTGCCTGCTATAGGCAGGATAGCTTGTAACTAAAAACTTATAATGGAAGTTGTTTATTTATGACAATATTCTCACTCTTGCAGAGTGCGACAGATGTATGAAAATTTGCAAAATAATATTTTTTTTACATTTTTAAAGTGTTATGGTTTTATATATGGTACAAAAATTTCTATGTAGCGGGACTAGGTAACCCTTGCTTTTAACATTTCAAGCTCTCTGACCATTTAGCCTTATCAAGCTATGTGGAAATTGTTAACAGGCGAGTTTTTATATTTTATTCATGTTGTTTACAGAGAGTGGTATTTTAATAAATACCCAATATCCATAGATTTTGATGAAATAAAATAATGGGAATTAAAATATTGTTTCCAGGCATTACATTACATCCAGGTTATTTATCAGAGACACCTGAAGATTATGTGAACCAAAGTGATTTTATAAAGAAGTTTGAAGCTAAGCTTGCTGAGAGAGTGAAAAAGAGAACTTCGAATAGAATGGAGACAGACAATATGGATGCAAAGAAATCTGAGGTAAACTCTATCTAACTATCTATAATTGTCATGTTTTCTGTATACAGCAGATTGCTTAACCTAGGGAGGGAGGGAACCTAGTTTTAAGATACTCCGTTCCCTATGGACTGTTCTATTTTCGAGATATTGCGTGCCTAGTGGAGGTACTCAACGATGCGCTTTTTTTTTTTTTTTTTTTTTTTTTTT
>DWAO01001875.1:0-17447 GCA_018230605.1 Heliconius congener
AGTGGGGATCGAACCCACAACCAGTCAATTTTACAGTCACACTTTGTGCCTCTGCCACGACCGGCCTCGTAAAAAGATTACTTATCTTAATTCTAGTTTCCTTCAAATTTACAGTTTTGTTCATAATTAAAGTCTCAACAATGTCGTTGTTGTCGGTTACGTAAAGGTTAAATACTAATTTTAAAATAATGTTGTATGCATTAATAATGAAATTTCAACAGTTATTCTAAAGGTTAAGGAATTTATAAATTTTTGCATTGTTATATAAAATTAATGCAGTTTTATTTTCTGCTCCCAAAATGGAATAAAACTTAATGAAACTGACTATTTCATTTTATAAACAAAATATTATTTTTTTAAATACTTTCATAACATTCATATAAAATTCAGATGAAATACCTATATATTATTTCTTTAACTTCACAATATTCCGCATACAGAAATGTAGGCAGAGGGAACCTAATGTTAGGTCACTTCGTACCTCAATTTCCCGCTGATATCTGGAGGCATTGCGAGTTTAGTCCCGTTTACAGTCACACGCTTGTGCGCCTGGGCCACGACTGGCCTCATAACCTATTTTTATAGGTCCTATTATAAGGATCAATATTTTTTATAACCTATAGAAGTATTTATATTCTTACAATATTGAACCATAATTTAAATAAGCTGAAGTTTATGAGGCTTGAGGCTGAAAATGAATTGAGTGACCCCATAATTTATAGTGACTAAGAATTAAGAGTAAAAAATAAAAAATAAATAGTACACCTTTACACAAAAAATATGTTTAAGGTAATGTAGACAAAGTTTAAGAATTTTATACCAAATTGCCAATTCTTATTTTAAAGTTGAAAAAAATTGGACTGAAGTTCAATTTTATTCTGAAGCTCGAAAAGTTTTTCCCGTTGACACTATTTTAGTGTTACTCTACTCGGCAAAATATTTTTTTTTCAGCTCACGCAGTATCCCGCATACAGCAGGGTGTAGGCAGAGGGAACCTAGTGTTAAGATAATCCGTTCCCAATTTACCGTCAAATTCTGGAGGCATTGCATGTTGAATGGTGGAGCTCAACGCCGCACTTTGCCTCGACACCAGAGCGAAGAAATGAAATATTAAATTTTTAATTTTCTCGAATGGGGATCGCACCCACAACCAGTCGCGTTCACAGTCACACTTTGTGCCCCTGCACCACGACTGGCCTCAAATAATATTATTAAAAAGAAAAAAAAAAGATTTTTATTTCGTACATTAAATATTACCTCAAGTTTGATAGGATTATCGCTTCAAAGTAACTACTGGAGACCAGGTCCCCTAGTAAATATGCTAGGCACAGGAATACATAAATATATGCTAGTATTATGAATATACATATATCTTATTTCACACACCTGCCTGTCATAACTAGTACCTACATATAACAAAAAAAATATATATCATAGCCTAATTATATCTTTTTTTCGAATAATGTTTAACCAATTACTATTTAATAATAATTTTAATTGTATAAATGTTAAAGTTACAATTTTTAAATAATTACTACCATTTTTTATTTATTTGTAACTCCAACAGTTGCATCGTTATAGCATTCCTTTAAACAATGTTCAAATGGCGTACATTGTTGAACTATTATCTACTTCAAATAACTTTGTCACTCAATTTCTAACTGACGAAGCGGAGTAGTATGATGTTTTTTTTTCTTATATAAACATACTAGGTAACCCTGTCATTTTTTTTTCAAAATTATGTGTTAAGGACGTTGCTTTAATATCTTGGATAAGAATAGCAATTCCAATCTTTAATAAGAAAAGCAAAAAAAATATGGTATAAAAATTTTAACAAAATTGGATTCAAAGTCTGTATTCTTGAATATCGTTTAATATCTTGACAATCCTATCAAGCTTAGTAGAGTTATTCATAATTTTAGTATAATTTTTGTTGTAAATTTATAGAAGTTGGTGACACAATGTCGATTTTCATAAATCAATGCTCCCCACGACCGTGGAAATTGTATATTACGAAAAAAAACCGGCAAGAACTTTGAACCTAGAGCTATATACAGTAACTAGACTACAAATATAGTAAAAGAATTGGTTTCCTTGAATTGTTGTTTCAAACTGTTAACAAAAAAGGTACAAGCTCTGGGGTAAACCAGTACTAATAAAATTAATATTTAACCTCACATTAAATAGATGAATTGCGTCTTTTGGAGTTTTCTATATATTTTGTATATTTTTATCAAAGAGTTGTTTAAAATACTCAAAATATTTACAAAAGTCAAAGAGAAAGTCTTAAAATATTTGCTCATCCTCACTTACAAATAAAAGGATGTATAAAACATATACCTATAATAATGCCAGTCGTGGCGTTGTAGTTGTATTGTACACACGCAATGCCTCTAGAATTTGTTAATTAATGAGAACGGAGTGTCTCAACGTTAGGTTCCCAGGTTCCCTCTGCCTACCCTGCTATGTGCGGGATACAGAAGCAAATGCCTATGACCAATTTATTATTTACTTATTTGTTTACAATTTAACTTTCATTGTAGTCTGTGACCTAGCGACGCTTCTCCAACTTAAAATAAACTGATTGTGCATATTAGGGTTCCGCTGGTTGAGACATACAAGTAGCCATCAACGCCATCTGGTATGTTTTTGTAAAAATGACTGTAATAAGCGCCCTCAACATTTACCAGCGCCATGCAAAAGGAAACATCGAAAATACATATTCCACAGTCGTGTAAGGAGGTTAGACAAGATACTTCCCTTTGTTCCGAGTTCGTGTAGTATTACGTAAGACGACTCGACCGATTGATCAACCCTAAATTAGTGAAAGCGGGGGCACAAGGGCGCGGGGACGGCAAACTAGGTTGGCCGCGGAAGCATACTAACCCCTAGAAAACTAGGGGTGCGAAACTCCACCCACTTTTCTGGTCATGAGAGCACAGCGATTGGTCCGTTCGCTTCAACCTTCGCCCCTCGCACAGATTACAATCGGTGGGGTGCGTTCATAGAAATAGTACCATGTACTTGTCTATGTAACGCTATGTACTATTTGTATATAGTATCTATAGCGGACCCCAATTCGTGGCATTGACGCACTCCCTGGTTGAACCTGTGTTGGAACTTCAGTTTGCTATTTAAAACTAGAACTATATAGTATATACATGCTTGTCGATAAAATGGATGTTTTTTTTTAGATATTAGTCCAGAAATATTTATAATATTGTCACTAAAGATATCTAATAAGATACGATAAGTTTTAATATATGAACATATACTTGAACTTGATTTTTTTTTCTTTTATTTTATTTTAAGCACTTTTTATTTTTTAACTGTTCATCCACACTTCATTCACACAAAATCGTTTTTAGAAAACGTATAAAAAATTAAAAAAGATATTGGAAATAGGATGGATATGTATTGCAACATTTTTTTAAGGAAAAAAATAGTTCACACTAAAATTATTAAAAATAATTATATTATAACCAAGTTTAGAATTTTACAAATTTTTATATTTTTATATCTTCCCTGTATTTTGGTAGATAAACATAGAGGTTCAGAGTGACAAGTCTCTCCGTTATGTTAATAATGAATAACAAAACTGATAAAACATCAATTTTGTAAATATAAATATTTATTATAAAAGAGAACTGAACTCACAATTTTCACGTTCAATCATACTCATTATCAAACTATACTTACTATGCCGTTAATTTATTAAAAATATCTAAAAAAATATATACATTTTAAAAGATGAGGCCGTCGTGGTGCATCCGTGCCGCAGCAGCGGTTTCGATTTCCACTCAAGTAAATCATTATTTTTGCGTTGTTAAACGCACGTTGCGAACATAGTGACTTAACACTAGAGGACAAAAGTGGGGAACCTAGGTTCCCCAATTTTATGCGGAATCGACCCTGCAGGGTGAAACTAAAAAAACAAACTAAAGAAACCTGTTTAGTTCAATAATATTTATTTAAACTAAAATTGCATGTAGTCTAGAATTAGTGAACTCTTATTAACCTTAATCTTTTGAGTCGGCATTATCCAAAGTATTCCACGCGGTTAGTTATTTTATAAGCAGCTGTAGGTACTAGAAGTAATTAGTTTAAGAAGTTAGCGGCCCTCACTTTGTTGCGGGACCGCGATGTATGAAACTCTTTTATAGCTGACATAGTATTATTATGATTATTAAATATTTTTTTAGCTTCATATTGTATCCCGCACTAAGCAAGGTACCCAAAGGGAACCTGGGAACCTAGACACTATCGTTATCCATTTCCACCGAATTCTGTTGCGTATTGTGGGGCAAAACTGAACGCTGAAATGAAAATATAAATATTTTATTTCTTTAAATGGAAATTGAACCCACAACCTTTTCTAATTGGTCACGTTTACAGACGCACACTTGTAACTCTGCGCCACGACTGGTCTCATTATTATTTAGTATCTTTTGTAATATTTGCACTACGAAATTATAGTTCAACACCTGCTTTTACAATGGCCATTTTTTTGATAATTTGTGTCATATTTCAAGCAATTTGAGTACTAGTTAGTCTCGTTACTTTGTATAGAAAATATAATTTGTTTATTTTTTTATTTATGTTTCCTTCTATAACTGGATTTTTTTGTTTTCTTTTTGTAAGAGAATACGTAAGTTGTGATGGCCACGTACTCTTTATACGAAAAAGCATAGCTAACTTCAAATTTTATATCGAAAATCGATTTTTGACAGATTATAGATAATAAAAAATTCAACTTTTTACTCAATACGAATAAAATTATAATATTTTATTTATATTTCTCACATCACACACATCATGTTGACTACTACTAAATATTATTTGCAATTAATATATATATATTTATAAATATATTGTACCATATTAGCTAGGTGTAGTGAGGGGCCACAAGAGTGTGCGCTATAACGCGGGTTCGATTCCCACTCGAGAAAACGAAATGCTTAATATTTTCATTTCCTCGTTCTGGTGTCAAGTGCGATGTTGAGTTCTGCAACTTAACATTTAAAAGAGTTATATCGATTTAGTTTCCAGTCAGAACACAACCAGCTTCAGATATAACCAGTACATAATATATACGTGATACAATACATGGCACATGCGCTCATTAAATATATATTAAGGTAATTTTCAGCAACAAAGCAGTTTAAGTGGACTCAGGTGGACACGTACATTTCTAGGAAGTCTATTCCGTGCTGCAACGATCATGCTGTAGCAGACGAACAAAAAATATCCATCTTATACCTTATTGAAATGACGAAGATCAATATTTCAAGGAAAAGAGAGCGTGTAAAAAGTAAATAAAACTGTGTTTAAAAACAATTTTGTTGTTGGTCGCTATTCAATTTGTTTTGCCTCGTATTTAGTTTAGCAGCGACGTTTTCCCTAAGCTCGTGTAGTCTGGGTGGCATAGGTTGATTAAGTTAGTACTCAGATGGTAGTCGCTTCAAATTTGATTGAATATTATCTAATATATTCACTGATTTTTCATTAGGTATTGTAAATATATTTAAATATTAAAATTAGCTTTATTTGCATTTCAAACATAAGGATATAATATATATTTTTATGATTAAATTATTTTTATGAAACAAACAATACTATACATATACATATATAGATCTAAGACCAGTCGTGGCGTGGCACTAAGTGTGACTGAAAAATCAACTGCTTGTGGGTTCGATCACCTCTCGAGTGCATTATTTACATTTATATTTTCATTCGATGGGTTCTGCCGCACGGAATGTCTGTTAAGACCCTCCGTGTGGCACCTATTCAGTGTTAACTGACTAGGTTCCCTCTGCTTACCCTGCTGTTTGCGGGATACGGCGTAAAGCTGATTTTTTTTTAAATATAGAACAAAATCATACTTACATATACAATATAGTATAATGCTAACCAAATCGTTGTGTTTTTTAATATAAATTATTTTCTAAAGTGGATTTACTAATAATATAATTTATGTAATTGAAATATATCCAATTCAAAGACGTGACTTTTATATTTATTTCGATGTTATTTTTATTAGATAAATGTTTACTTTATAGGTATATTTATAAAATAAGGTTATTTGTCCCGCTCGTTACTTTTCAGGGAGGATATCATTTTAAGAATCATCTTGGTTTTTTCTCATCAGTTATTGTTTTTTTTGCTCGCAGAACTATTTTTTTTTGATCCCAAATGTCTGTATCTATTCTCTACACGTTAGTTATAGTTATAAAGGAGTAAAATGAAAATCTATGTGTATTTTGGACTATTTTGTTAGTAAAAATCTAATTTTCACAATTTCTCTACATAATTCTATGTAATTTAAATGAAATTATAATAAATAAATATATTCTAATATATACTTTTTTGAAATACGTGCTTAATGTCAAAAGAATCGCGCAAAAAATCTGATTGAAACCACTAAACGTTTTATGCATGCAACCGCGCACAACGGCGGGCCTTCTAACTTTTTATTTATAAAGATAATTTGGAAACATTTTATTTGAAGGAAAATTAATTATTGTGGCACATTTATTTATATAAAATCGATTTTCAATGTTAAAAAATGTATAAAAGATTAGAAACTAAACTAATAAGTAAGTAGGGAGTGAGAGACATGTGGGTATAAAAACCTTAAACAATAAGAGCACTAATTCGAATCTAACTTAAAACATACAACAACTTACTTTTTCACTAAACAAATTTAATTTTAACTCTTACCTCATTATATTTATATTCTATTTTAACATAACTTAGTACCGACTCCATACAAGCTCGCTCAGTGGCACAGCAGCAACTCCGAGCCAACTTCGTCTGAATGAAACTCGCAAGACTTTCATTTTCCATACGCTCACATGTTCGCAGCTTTGCATTTTGTTTCCTGCTTTTTCACTTGTGACGTCACACGATTCATGACGCTTAATGTTGCTTATGTTTATATGGTGAAGTTGTTTTAAATTTGTTGTTTAGAATTTTAATTTTACATCATATTTGGCGGGTTATGATCTAAGTGATCTTTTTCAGTTTTTTTGTTTCACGCTGAAACCTGCATATAGTGGTGTTAGCAGAGGGAACCTAATGTTAAGACACTTCCTTTTACGTTTCACATTTTTGCCCAATTCTGGATCCGCGCTTTGCCTGCGAGGAAATGAAAATTTTAAATATTTCAACTCCTTGAGTAGAATCGGACCCACCAACTATCGCGTTTAAAGTCACACGTACGCTCCTGCCTCTGTCAGCTACAATGGGCCTCAGCAGATTCTTGTGATCTGCTAATATGAAATAGCGCATGCTATGTGAAATCCAAAACTGTGCTTTGCTCACTTACAAAATTGAATATTTTTTTTGACGTAGCATTTTTCAATTTGCAAATTTTCCAAAGTTTTTTGACAATTTCCATAAAAAACGTAGTATACATTTTCTGTCAACAAGCCAATATTTAGCCTACCTGTATTTGCGAATTTTCTTCAAGAATAAATTTTTTTACAAAAAAAATTTAAATTTTCATTTACCTGCTGAACCACTACAAATGAGTGAAATGGATAAGTACTGACGTCATACTCATAGACAACCGTTGATCCGTTGATCGCGTTACACCTGTAAGACTTAACTATATACACAAAAACATAGAATTATTGTTTTACAGACTGTATTATTTTTTCTTATAATTGATATAAACTTGATAAACAACTTTGTAATTTAAAATGAAATATTTTTTTTAGAATTTTGTGTAAAAATTAAATTACTTTTAATGTAAGTATCTTACCTGTACATAATAATCGAGGATTTTCGTCTGGCTCAAGTAAATGCTGATATTTTTTATATACTTTGTTGATCAATACGGACTCGCCCCTACATTATATAAGCTTTTTCTCCGCTCCCTAAAGAAAGCCTAAAACCAAAACACTATTATATTTAAGTTTTGTTTTATTTCAATTGGTTTAATAAAAAACTTAATGTTAAAGAACGTTGATCGACAAAATTGTTATAAATGATCATTTTATTTAATAAGCTGAAACTTTACTTTTCAATATAGGTGTAGATAATGCTTCTAAAATGATTTGCTTCTAAGAAAACGAAAGTAATGCAGATTAGTATATTAATAATTATGTATTTTCAGTGGTTGAAGCTGCGAGCGGGTCGGTAGTGTACATTACATATTCGCTAAACGCCGTGAAAATGGTTAATCAATTTCCAAGTTTATTTAAAGGCTTTTATAGTAAATTGCCATAAATTAGTTGTAAGCTTTAATTAAATTTTATGTGATTATTATGTTCCTAATAAATATAGCGCCCACAAAAACACAACTGCGAGCCAAGTTAAATGAAGATATAAAGTTCAAGAAAAAGCCTGTACGTAAAAAAATGTCGACTAAAATTCAAAATTGTCAATTTTTTACGTACAGGCTTTATACAATTTTGCAAATGTTGCAAGTTAGTATACTTTCTTTAGATAGAGATTTAGCTTGTGTAAAAAAATAGCCCAGTCAAATTTGGAGTTTAAATTTTATCCTCCTAAAGAACTTTGAAATGGTTCTATTAAAAAACACATTGTGCCTTTCCAGCTTTAACTTGGCACACTGGTGCGTGTTGTGATAAGAGTAAAATTATATCTATTACTTTACTTTACCGACTCTGTACCGACACAACAGCGAAACGTGGGTATTACAGAAGAAGAATGAAAGAAACATGAATGTGGTGGAGATGCGATCTCTTTGCAGGATATGCGGAGTCAGTTAAGTTGATAGAACGCAATAAAGAGATATGAAAATGAAAATGCAGAAGAGCGTGTTCAGGTAAAAATAGATTAATGAAGAAAACTGGAGCAGGAGTAAAGGTAGGTAGGTAGGTACCTTTAGAGTAGAGTAAGGTAGAAGATTTAAGGTAGAAGATCTCGGTTGACCTTCAAAAACACAGTATCAAAATTACTGAAGGAAAGTCACGTAAAAACCTTGAGGAACCCCTGGGTCATACATGAAGAGGTTTATGACAATGGATGACACAAAAAAGGTATGCAGAAACCGTAGCGTTTGGTGCTCCGTTTTATCTGGCTAGCCCTTTAGGGATACAGCAAAGTAAATAAGTAAATTTAAATTTATAATCTTAGACTAAGAGAGAGAGACTCAGAGACCGATCACTGTTTAAGATTTGTATTAACGATGACACAATAAAATTAAAAATACAATCTGCTGAGCCATGACTGTCACCCGTAAAATTTTGTTTGTTTAAGAAGATTGCTTGATAATTGAATCAACTTGGCTTTTACTTCTTATTGCGATAGATAGAGAAGGTAAAAAAGTAAGCATAAATCGATCAAAATTGATGCGTAACTGACCGTACCCGATTATTGTAATAGAGCTGCTATTTTTTACAGATGTTTTTCCTAAATACTGTGCATTTGTGATGATAGCATGATTCATTATGTATTATTTTTTCTTCTTATATTTTAATCCTCATACAAACATTTAGAAGATTTCGTTTGCAGGGAGCATTACACTAAGTAATGATAGCAAAATGAAAGTATTTACAGGATAAATATATTTTTTTTGTTTTATAATACTTACGAAAGTGCAAAAGAAAATTAATGAAGCTTCACACATAGCAGGATGTGTGCTGTTCACTCCGTTCTCCCCTTTTGGCCCAATTTTCGAGACATTGCGTGTTTTTTTTAACATACCTTTGTTACCAGAGCGACGAATTGAAAATATTATTTCTCTTATTCATTTCCCCTTTTAAAATTACAAACGTTGCATTTACAGCCATATCTTGAGCTGCTTCTCTACCACTGTCGCAAATATTACACATTATTTGGTGAGGCGACTCTTCGTTTTCTTATTTAAAAACTCGGGAGTAAATTTCAAGCAATGTCAACAAGCGATAAGCAATGTCTCAAGAATTCGGCGAAAAGTAGGAAACGGAGTGTCTTAACACTGACCTGCTATGTGCAGAATAGATTTTTTAAGATTAATTTTATTATAATTATCTAATTAAATATAAAAATAAAGATTAATAAGAAAAAAAAAAATCTACTTCTGAATAATCGGCTCCTTTTACAAAAATTATATTGAAGTGTCTGTATATGATTTCGGCACAAACTATTTAATTCACAAAATGTCTGTCTTTGTATTTGTCTGGGCCAATTTTCGGAACAGTTGTACCGATTTTATGGAACTTTCACTGACCAGATGATATGATTTATTTATCAGCCCGCACACAGCAGGGTAGGCAGAGGGAATCTAGTGTTATGACACTCTACCCCCCACTTACCACCGAATTTTGGTGGCAATGCGCGCTGAGTGGCGGGCGGAACTCTACGCCGCGCTTTGACTCGACACCAGAGCAAAGAAATGGAAATATAAATTTAAATAAATATCTCTCGAATGGGGATCGTACCTACAACCCGTCACCGTTTACAGTCTCAGCTGCCCTTGCGCCACGATTGGCTTCTGATCTTATTTAAATAGAAAAAAACCTATTTCCTAATACTAATTATTTTTAGCAATTAAAAAGCCTAGCTTAGCTTAGGCAATAATCACAATCCAATTACAGTTTTAACCTTGTACTTAATTCAGTAACATTTAAGATATCGCTACCGATTTCCAAATTGTCAAAATTCGATATGAATATTCATATCCTATACTATCCCATCCTATCAATAGGAGTAATATAAATGTGAAAATTTCTAAGGATGGACGTTTATTCCAATTTCATGTAAAAATTACTAAACGGTTTTGGATGAAACTTTACACTAATTAAAATTACATAGCTTATGAATCAGAATATTACATAATACACAAATTATGTTAAGATTTGTATAATTTGGCTTTATCATAACAATAAGTTTAAGCGGACGAAGTCGCGGGTGGGTCGTTAGTTGAGTGTAAAGCGTAGACCAGCATCTAGTGCATAACGTGTCCAACAGAGTTCAAGGCTAAGGCTAATGGACTTAACGAAAATGTCTGTGTCTAGATTTTTGTGTCAGCATAAATTATAATAATTATATGTTATTGGTGTCTAGGCTCTATAATACTCGTTTTATATTAATAAAAGTGGTTATACTATTATGAATACCCTCAGGCAACTCATATTTGGCTTTACCTTTCCAAACTGGGCATAATATGGAAGTCATTTATTTATTAGCTTCACGTTTGTATCTGCTTATTTACTATGAGCGGGATACAGAGTAAATCTGTAGGCTGTAGGCAGAGCCTAGTATACCGAAGGTGCATAGTGAGAGTTCTTTAGTAGGGTGGAAGTAAAACAAGCGTTGATAACCTTTTTTTAAGACCATCGTGGCGCAAGGCCATAAGCGTGTGACTGTAAATGTGACGATTGTGGGTTCGATTTTGACTTGTGGAAAAATATATATATTTACATTTACTCGCTCTGGTAACAAGACAAAGCACGGCGGTGAGTTCCACTGGTTAACTGCGTTTATTGTCGCACGATTGTGCCCCTGAGCCACGGCAGGCGTCAAAATAAATGTATTATTGTATCTTATATTATTTTTAATCATTAAATCAAATCACATCAAAGTACAGACATTAAACAGCGATGGCATCGTGCGAAGTATTATATTATCTGTGTGTAACAGAGAATAGTGTCAAGACAATCCGTTCTTCGATTCAATCGGTAGTTCGAGCCTTCACGAATTGAGCGGTGAAACTCAACGTCAACTTCGTCGTATCGGAGTGCGAAAATTTTTTTTTTGCCTCGTAAGAGATTCGAATCCACAACTTTCGCCTTGATTCATTGCGCTACGACGACCTCTAAGATGAACTAATATCTAGACATAATAACATTTCTCATACAAAACTATGCACCGGACACTAGACCCTGGTAGGTGGTTTTGAAGTCAGACTAACTAACTACAAGAACAACCGGCTATTCGATGTCGTGACAGTAATAGCTATAATTTACATAATATAAGCAACTGGCTTTTATTTTCGTGATTATTGATTACTAATTTGTTGGTTATTCTTTTTTTATATTGTCACTCGTATCTAGTATTTTCTTTTAAAGTCTCATTTTATATTATCAGCTTGGACTTTAGCAAATACCTAGTCGGGGAATAAAGTGTAATCTTAGAAAATCACATTTTGAGCCATTGAAAATTCATAACAACGATCACCTCCAATTTCCTCCCTCTACCTAAGCAAATTCGAATTAATTTAATATTAAAGGAGACTATACAATTTTTTAAAGTAAAAAATCTAAAACTTTCTTAAAAATGAATTATGGTTGCATATATTTCAATTAAACCTTAATTATTCCATTATTTATTAAAGACATGACATGATACACAATCTCATTAACAATGATATTCATTACAATTTAAACACGCTGCTTATTAAAACTCTTATAAAAGTCAATCAAGTTCACCATTTTGAAATTCAGATATGTGAAACTTTTGTGTTTTAACTAGACTTTCATTAAGAAATAACAAAGAGCTTATAAGATTCAAACCTGCTTGTTCGGTTTTTTTGATCACTCTCTAATGCGTCTGGTGACCTACTTGGGCATACTGGAAGGCGTTGAATGTTAGTGTTTTCTGGTAATAAAAATTGATATTCTTCCCTTATACGTTGTTTAAGCTTAACGTTCACACTTAGACATTCACTAAACGTTTTAGGCTTTGTATAGTTAAATAATGAATTGAATTATTTATAGGCGACCACATCGCAGCAATTTGATTTTTCTGTCTGAGCCTATAAGGACTAAAAGGAGTATATGCCATGATGACAGTTTGAGTCTTTTATGATTTTGTCTGGTTCCTGATCCTCTTAGCACTTTATTAGAGGGTTCAAGGTTAGGCTACTAATATCTCACTTGTTGTATATGGATGATCCAAAGTTAAAAAACGTCCAGCCTTATGCTACTAACGGTTATACAAAATTTTAATAGTAATATTAGGATGGAATTTGGCATCGATAAGTGTGCGAGCATGTAGTGCGGAGGAGTGTTATAATATCTATATTTCATTTCTGTATCTTTGGTGAAAGTGATAAAGCATTGGGTTTCTAAGGTCACCTGAAAAATACTTATCGTAAAGAGTTTTTTTAAACATTAACAAGGATTGGCACAAGGATATGGTTGTAGTTGACAAAGGCGTCACTTCTCTTTTCTTGGGCAAAGAGAACTGGCGTAAGCCTGTAATATTTGCTATTTCTTATAGCAGACAGTGGATAAGCAAGGAGCTCTAGATGGATTCCATAGAGCTCTAATTGGACCAAACGTAGACAAAACACTCCTTCTTCTTCTAATCTTGCTCATAGTTCAAAAATATTTTCAGAGAAACTAAAAGTTTTATCTGTGCACTATTGGACGAAACCATCATTCATATCATGAATACTTCGCTCTACTGGGACCAGTCTTTAATTACCTGTCACTAATACTGACAAATATAAAATAAATAAATCAGCCTCACAGAGTAGGCACAGTAAACCTAGTTCCAATACACTCTGTTCAACATTTTTCGCCTTCTGAAGGCATTGTACGCTTGCCCCGACACAAGAGCGAAGAACTGAAAATATAAATTTAAATAAATATTTAATTTCCTTATATGCGGATCGAACACGTAACCAGTCGCACTTACAGTCACACACATGTGCCACCGCGCCGCGACTGCCATACTTTGAGTAGATCGAGTGGTGCGCCGTGCAGTGTGCAGTTACAGGCTGTGATAAAATATAAATGTAACATAAAATTACATTACTGAAATACATTAGTGCTACTAAATAAGTTGTAGTGTCTCGTCAAAATTTTTATTCGATCGGAAAATGGCGAACATCTTAGCTCTAGGTCCCCTGTCTACTCTGCTATACGCGGGAAATAAAATATTGTTTTTGTATTTCAATATAAGAAGGAAGAAGGCGTTGTCCTCAAGCACTGTGCTCAGGACCAATCACATAGTATAAAACACTAAATATTTTTTGACAAATGACATATTTACGTTACGTTAACACACCTCTAAAGAAAGGTAGATCTGTCACGTACATTTTAAGGCTTTTTATTGTCAAATTATGGAAGTTTTCCTCAATGTGCCATTGACATCAACATTTTTAGATAATCACGATGAGTAAGCGATCTATTTTCCAATTACCCGACCAGTAGTGTTGTTTTCGAGTTCGAGCTTTAGACGAGTGAAGCTATTGTTTTTACAAAACGTATGTTTTGTTATATTTTGTAGTAAAGAAATATGTATATATGGTGTGTTAGTGAATTTGTGATATAAACATTTTTTTTAGAAGTAATTATTTGTTTCGTATAAAATTCCTAAAACTTAAAAACTTAATAAAAACCTATGCGTTGTGAACGTCGCGAGTGAGAATGTGGAACATACAAACAGAAAAATTCTTCTTTGATGAGTGTTCAGTAAATTTGAAAAAAAAAAATGTCATAATGGACTGTTATTTTCATCAGGTATAAATATTAATCTATTTAAAGATTTAATAATTTTATAACAATTTTATAACTTTTTAGTATCATTCGAATGTTTAGAAATATGGTATGGTATGGTTCTTTAAATAAGGCGTTCCGAGCGTGCCAGTAGAGCACATATCACTTCGTCAATGTCACATTTTGTAGAGAAAACACTATTTAGAAATAAATGTAGGAATCGATAAATACGTGTATTTCACCTGGATAATGTTCTCACAAATTCAATTTCAAAATATTCTTGTCGTCTTTAAAAAGACTTCTCGTGTTTAAAAAGACTTCTCGTCTTTTATGAAGATAAATCGTTGTATGAACATGTCATATTCCGGCTCGTTATGTTAAGAAAAGACGGCGTAAAACTTAACAAACAATTGCTCTTTTCAATATAAAAGTTAGAATTCATTCCTCCACCTCTTGGATACCACTACTAGACATAGGCCTCCTCTATGGTACGTTACACCATCAGGTCTTGCGGCCAATGTATCAGCTTGCCGCTGTCTTACTCACATCGTCAATCTACTTGGTTGGAGGGCGCCCTGAGCTCCTTTAGTTGAGACATGGTCACCTTTCGATTTTTCACCCCCCTCGGTTGTCGGTCCTCGTAACAATATGGTCTGCTCATTATCACTTCAGCTTGAAGATTTTGAACTTGCAGAGGGATACCGGGCGTAGCTCTCTAGACTGGCGTGACTTTCAGCCTATCGAAAAGGCTAACGGGGAAAACTTCTGACTACAGGCAATGAAGTATCCTATACGAGAAGAACTTTTGTAGTTTCCCGAAAATTGCCCAGCCGAGTTGGATTCAACGAGTAACCTCGCTCTTAAAATTGGACTTACTAATTCGGATCACTTATCCCAGATCTCGTCAATAACGTCCAGAAAATTGCCTTAGAAAATGACTGGTATGGGTAAGACATAGATGTTAGACATGATCTTGTCCATTTTTATCTTAAAATCCAAGTTACAATTATATAGAGTAAAACCCGGATAGCCATGGCAGTGGGATAGTTACGTCGGTTTTGATCACTATATTAGGGACGTTAGTGGCCATAGCTCTTAAAAATATTTGTATAATTGTATGGGCATTCCGTACAGACTTGATTAGCATTAAAACTATTAGCGTAGACACACGAGTTTCGTGTTTGCAAGCGAAAACCACAAACATCGAATACGAATAACTTAAAAATAAACTTCTAATACTATTTTATTCACTAGTATTCACTTTTATTCACACATTCACTAAAAAGAAAAATAAACCAATTTTTTAAATACTTATTAACAAATAAAAATCAAATACACTTTAGTTTTAGTAGTCAATATGAACAAATAAACCTATAAAATTTCTAAGAACACCAATTATTATAATGAATACAGGTAATTCTTTTTATCCTACTACTGTTATAAATTTAAAAGTTTGTGAGGTTGGATGTTTGTTCAACTTTTAAGCAAAAACTACTACATGGATTAAGATAAAACTTAACATTAATATAGCTTATATATCAGAATAACACATAGTATACAATTTATATAAAGATTTTTATTTGGCAAAGCTGCGCGTGAGTCGCTAGATATAATATATTTTGGTAAAATATTTTTTACTTGCCTTACAGTGCAGTGTGACTATTTCATACAACTACAAAAAACTCGTAGACTACTATGGGGATCTATGGCTTAATAAAAATTTAAGCAATATTTAATGAATAATGTACTTTTTCAAATATACAATACTACATATGTAAATAAGCTTCGTTCTTTGAGGAAAAATCAACAAAAATATCTTTTAAACTGAAGCAAAAAATTCAAACTCATAGTAAGAAAAAACATACCTCATCGAATATTTCTAACGCAAGTGATAAGTTGCTGAATTATTGCAAAAAAAATTGTTGACTATTTGTCTGTATAGGCTTATTAACATTGTTTTGTTGCGGTTTTGATTCTAGGAGTCGTTTTGTGATACAAAGTTGAAAAAATGGTTATAGGTCCATACCTATAAGCATTTTTTTCAGACAGTCTTGGCGCAGTGGGATAGTATTTGACTTTAAACACAACGGTTGTGGGTTTTAATCTAAGAATCTATCCCTCGCCTGCCCTGCTATGCAAGAAAAAGTAGTTTTATACACGTTCATATTATGTGGCTATGGTAAATGTTATTTTGTAAAGAAATCTAGTATTCATTGGAATCTGTCAATATTTGCACATTTTTAATATTCTAGTTTATATGTAAACAACCCTCAAAAACTACAAAAAAAAATATCAAATACATATTTTTAAGTTTGGCCGCTTAAAGACTATAGAATTAAACTGACAGAGAGATAAAAGAACTCTGTTCCGCTATCTTTATATGAAGTAACTGTATTTCAAAAACGTTCCATGTGACATGTTATGAATAGGTTAGGTGCTTTTAGGTGTGTAGATATTAACTGTAGCATTTAGAAGATAGAATTCTAAATGGTCACCGTTAATAATTTAATGTTTAATTTTTTTTTTCTATTTCTTAAAATAAAGTCAAATAAATGAGCTTCACACTGTATCCTGCGCACATCAGAGTAGGCAGATGGTGTCTACTGTTAAGACACTGACTTTTCGCTGAATTCGAAATTTCGAGGCAGTGCCTATTAAGTGGCGGAACTCAACGCCGGGCTTTTTGCCTTAGTGCCTTATAATTAATATATTAATAAATAATAATTTATTAATATATTAATTCCCTCGAGTAGGTACCGCCTCCATAACCTTCCCACAACGGTTTCGTTATAGTCACACATTTGTGCCCGTCCGCCACGACGGCCTTTCTTTGTTATTTTAATTTTTCTTTTTTGTTGTCATTGTATATATTTTTTATTTTTATATTTTTATTTAAGTGTAGTGTTTATATGTTTATGATAGGTATACTATTATATTGATAAATATTAAGTATAATTGTATGTAGGCTTATTATCTATTATTAACGTAAAA
Source organism: Heliconius congener (assembly GCA_018230605.1). Lineage (NCBI taxonomy): Eukaryota > Metazoa > Arthropoda > Insecta > Lepidoptera > Nymphalidae > Heliconius > Heliconius congener. Next base: position 17,391 of record DWAO01001875.1, read on the forward strand.
GTTAGACCCACCCAAAACAAAAATGTGAAAGGCTGCCAAGTTCGATAATATGGGAAT
>DWAO01001876.1:0-17444 GCA_018230605.1 Heliconius congener
GAAAAGATCTGATCCATACACCCTCTTCCAGGTCTAAAGCCTCCTTGGGCCTCCAATTTAGAAACATATAGATGATATGTGTTTTTATCTTGTTTTTTTACAAACGTCAACCGCTTCCGATTTCTAACAATATATAATTTATTTTTGAATTTATCTGGTTATTGTTAATGTATTTTTTATAATTTAGTATTAATCCTTATCAAAATAAATATAATAGTCACCTTTGGCATTTCATCTAGATAGAAATTGTACTTTTCATCCATACATACGTCCATATAATAAATAAATACCTTAATAGATATCACAGATTCAAAATGACCTAACCTAAGAGCCCTAAATGACCGACCCGAACGAGCAGACGACGTTACGTCCATATTTTTTTTTGGTTCTCTTCGCTTATTCGGGTAGAAGATTGGTTTATATATTTGTTAAGTTTCTTAGTTAGGAAAATAGTTTGTTTAGTTTTTTCCGGTATTATATTAAAAATACAGCTGGTTTTGTTTAGTTTTTTTTCAGTAATTACTATTTATGCCAATATTAATAATTTCCTTTGTTTACGTTTACTTATTATTTTTTGTTAATTTTAAATAGTTAGGTATTTTTCTAATTTTAAGAATTTACCTTAATTACTTTTTTATTTATTTTGTTTGTTCCTTTCAATTACTCTGATATTTATTTCTTAACAAAGAATTTTATTTCTCTGAATTATGACTATTTATTAGGGCTTATTTTAATTATTTGGGATTATGTATTTTATTTTTATAATACCTACATAATATAAATATTGAAAATAGAAAATAAATTTATAAATATATCAAATAAATATTCGAATAGTTCAAGCGGTCGCCCGCTGGCGCGGGTCCGCTAGTAGATGAATAAATAAAGATACCGGCCACGATTTCATAAAATTCTGCAAATTCTCTATATGTATAAATACCTCGCTCAAAACAGGTTCTGTAACTTCTTTATTAGCAGTAGTTAGGAAGTTAGAATCTGGCGCAGCGGATGTTTCGATGCCATTCGAAGTTATTGAGGTGAATGTCGCATCGGGCGCCGATTCAATTGCAACTCCTTAGAACAAATTTATAACAACTAACATATTACTTGTTATTTGAAATCTTTGTATGTATTGTTGCAGCAGTGTAACATATTGGTTGGTTTTTGTTAATATTAGCTTTAAATATACACTTTATTTTTAACATTTTTTTAGACAAAACAAATATTTTGATATAAATATTATGATGATTTTCATTTTTTATACTAATCATACATTTATCTTTAATCACCAATTAAGCTCACCATTGGTTTGTACTTCATTAGACGATTCAGAATTTACGCTTAATAGGCGTTGAAGTGTTCTATCAGTCCATCTGTAAGGGAAAAAAACATAGAATTTTAGAAGATTCTTCCTACTTATATACTTTTATCATTTATTAGTCGTTACCCTTTATGTTTATTACAATAATCAATACCTAGATAAAGTCCGATAGGGTCGTCCACTTAAAATACGCCGCAGTAAACTAGCTTCTTGCTGCAACATTTCATTTGTGGCGTCTGCGCTAACTGCTCGCCTTACTTCTCGAGACCACCTTGTTTGTAATAAAACGAGTAATAACAAAAACACTTGCTTTTGGCTTAAGGATTCAATTAAAAAAGGTACTTATGAAATTTTACGTATAAACTTATCAAAATGACTTTAAATAAATTTTAGATATTTCCTTTCTAAAGTTATGTTGATATCTATGCAGATCTGCTAATGTTTTTCATTAGAGGCACGCAATCAGTACAAGTTATCATGGTGCAGAGGGCCAGCACCTGAATATAAATTCGATCCTGAAGGAGATCATGGGTATGATCCCCCTATAGAAAGATTATATTTCAGCTATCTTTAGTTTGTCGCCTTATTGAGATAAAGCGTGGCGTAATGACTTCCACATTTCCACACCACAAAATTGTCGAATTTGTATAACTGTTCCTCGCGACTCAATACGTAGCACCTCCGACTCAGACTCGTCAAGTGAACTATTGTTTATTTCGATGGTTAACGGGTCCATAGGTCCATAATAACAAGTTACAATGCCTACTTACTTAAGACGTTGCACCAAGAAAGGCGGGGAAGAAACCTGACGTGAAAATGATAGTCCCATTTGTTTCGCTTTTCGTCGCCAAGTGCCAGCTGTGCACATTGGTACCTCTGTCAGTAAATGAGCTCCGATCACTTCGTTTATCTAATAAAATTGAAATAGCCAGTTATCCTACATATAAGTAATATCATATTGGGCCAGCACCGGCTGACTAATGGTTGAAAATAAGAAAAAAAATGTTTTTCTCTTCTAAGGTTAAACGCACCAAAGTGTCATCAGACATTTGCCTATCAAATTCCTTGCGGCTAATAGTTCGAAGAAGTTGTAGTCGTTCCCGCGTGCTGCCCCCAGGAGGGCCAGCTCCGGCGCGTCCCGCTGTCGCTCGTGCTTCCGCCGCCAGCTGCGCCCATTCGCTGATCACGCCGTTGCACACTTTATTTAAACGGCCAACACCGCTTACACGACCATCTTCCATTGCTATTATCTAATTAAACATAACACTGGGTGAACTAAAACTAAATAAAATTTACAATAATAAGCATAATTAAGGAAAGTGTACAAAATAAGCAGCCTAGTTAATTTTAAACATATATGAATAATATATACTTTACCATATCGGCGTAGTGTATTAATTCCAATCTATTAGTAGCCAATACAACAGTCCGCCCAGAGCGGACGGCAGGCAACAGTGCCCTTGAAACTACGTGCTCAGCTAAGATGACGTCCAGAGCACCAAACGGCTCATCCAACACAATTAGTCTTGCTCGTGAATATAGTGCGCGCGCTATACACAAGCGCACACGTTGCCCTCCAGACAATGGTGTCCCATAATTTCCTAAAAAAGTATTGTCGCCATCTACAGATGGCGAATTGTTTACAAACAACGAAAAAAATACATTTTGTTTTATTTCTATAAATTATATTCTATGAGTAGCAATAACATTGAGGCCGTCGTGGTATATCAGCACATCATCTGATTGTAAACGTGACAAAAATAAATTATTTGCATTGCCCTGCTCTGGTAAGAGATTAACTGCAGCCTTAAATAATGGTCTCATAAAATGGGCGAAAAGTGAAGAATAGAGAGTCTTTAACACTAGGTTTTCTTCGCCTATCCCGATAGATGCAAGATACAGTGTGAAGCTAAAAAAAAGTTGAAATTACCTGGTAAAATCTGTAAGTCCGGTCGCAAGCCCGTAGCACGTAACACTCTCGCATATTTTTGAGGGCACCACATATTTCCCATGACTATATTATCTTTTATTGTACCTTGAAGTAACCAAGGGGGTTGACCACAATACCACATTTGGCAATGCCTAAAAAACAGAATTTGTGTAATTTTAAAAGATTTTTTCATTAACCGTGATCTATAAATGTTGTAGAAGTAGTTCTTTGTAAAATACCTGCTAATAGTTACATCTCCTTTTTCATTATACATTTCTCCAATTATAGCTGAAAGCAGAGAAGACTTACCGGATCCAGAAGCTCCAACCACCATTATTAATTTGCCTAAAGACAATGCATATCATTAAACATAAAGTATATAATATTATAATTCGTCAGAAGTCAAATAAAAAAAACCATAGAAATGGGCATGGCACAATGAGCATGGGCGTAGAAATAAGAATGCAGGATGTCCTGTTTCCACCCCATAAATGTTACTAACAAAAAAAAACCCTGAAAGATAAAAAATACCTTAACACGAACATATTTGTTGAAAGTCCAGGTAACCCCCCATTCAGAACATACCTTTAAATGAAAGTAGTTGTCGTTAGGAAAAATGTTTGTGACGTATCATTGTCAACAAGGGAAACTCAGCAATTCCAGATTGATTGTAAATTAAAATTAATAATTTCTGTTTCTCTAAAATGCAAATTCATTTTTTCTTACCTGCTGGTATATCCAAATCATCGATTTCTAACCAAAAACTTTGATAGTCTTTCATTTTCCATGAAAAAGCAGTATTTTTAAACTTTATCAAATATTGGTCTTGATTTTTGTGAGTAGACTTCTTGCAGTTTTCATCAAACAATTTATCTTCAATGTCTACATCGACCTCATCGTATTCTGTAAGTGGATTGGCTTCAGGACTAACATTATGAACAGTCTCATTTTGCTCATTTGATATTTTTATACAATTTTTGTCTTTATCAGCATCATTGTAGGATTCTGGAAGTTCCAGGAAATCCTTTATTCGTTTTGTGCTCACCTAAAAATATTCTTTTATTTACTGGTAGTTTCTCGTTAATAGAAAACAGAAAACAATTAAAAATAACGTAAATTATATCACGAGCTTACCATCGCTTGAATGAACATAAGAATGGTCACTGGCAAAATTAAAAATGGTACCGTCAATTGATTAAAAAGTGCCAGTCCAGCAAAAATATTGACAGCATTTAAACTCATGGTGTTGTTTCCGAAATAATAGTGCAACGTAAAAGTTACGACAGCTACCAATATTGACGAAACATGTGTTGTAAAATCTGACAAAAGAATAAATAACATGAAGTTGCTTTTAGAATGATAATTATAGAGAAGGTATTTATGCAATGCATATACTTACTCAAAATTCCCCAGTATGCAGAATCTTTATTTAACATTTTTAATTCGACTTCCCTTAATTGCAATATTTTTTCATTAAATAAATCTTCCCATACATATAATTTTATGACATTCAATCCTTCTAAAATTTCGGATATTTTTGATATTCTATGATCGGTACATTTTAAAATATCTCGTGAGTTATCGGAAATCTTTTTGCCGATATAGAGTTGTAAAGGGGTGATAATCCAAAAACAGATGATTGTGCCTGTGATAGCACTTATACCCAATTTTGTATAAAGAAGATATAATATCAAAATTACCTTTAATAAAGAAAATATTATTATCTATATATTTTTTAAAACTCTAACAATAAAATATTGTGAAATACTTGCTTTTATCGGTATCGCCCATGTGTAATGAAAGATCCAAATACACGACATAATATTATAAGTATCTTGTGATACTAAATTCGTGAGTAAGCCAAACTGAATACTAGCTTCGCCTTCTTGTTTCATCAGCGGAGACTTCTCACTTGCGTCCGAGTCCGTAGACCACAGTGACAATCTCGTGCACTTGTCGTAAATTGTGCTCTGAAAAAAAAAGACAATAACTTAAGTGAATATTAGGCGATTTTTTTATTTTATATAGAATTAACTTTGAAGTGACTTACTTGCAACGCCATTTTTAGCCGAGTACCTTCGACTGTAACCAAGTGAGTGGAATTTTGTGACAATAACGCTTGAACAATGAGTGCTAGCGTGACTATTACGAGCATTGTGTAACCATTGGACAGTAATTCTTGAATTGTTACTTCTGATTCCAAATTATTGTTCAGAACTGGATCATTTACAAATTGAATTATAATGGCTAACCCTAGGGCAGGTACGACGCTCATTAAATCACTACAAAGTTTCAATATGCCTGCAATATAAAAATTGGGCCAAACCATGCGCATGTAACCATGCCATAAGCTAGGCATGTTTTCATTATTAAGCACAACCTGAAACACAAAAAGTTCTATTAAGAAAAAAATAAACAAAAATATAAAAAACTTGTACCACAATGTTTCGTGTTAACGTCTATTGTTTACCTTGAGTTTATCAAAATATGTACTTGCATGTTCACTTTTGGGTATATCACCTAAGTCGTCTTTCTCTAATGGCGACCAAAATCCTTTATATAGCAGAGGATTTAACCAAAAAAAAGTTATTTTTGAATAAAAATGTGTTTGAGTATATTTATATAAAGTCTTGCCGAAGTCTCCTGCTGCGCTTTTCGGCCAACTTTGAGGACGACGCGCGACCTGTTGTAATTGATTTTGCAATGTATCTCATGCGAAGAAATGAAAATATTAAATAAAATATTTAAATGAATATTTTTATTTCTTCGAGAGAAGATCGAATCCACAACCAGTCGCGTTTACAGGCATGCTTTGTGCCCCTGCGCCTCGACACTTCCTTGACCATGTAATTTTATTTTATTTATAAGAAAATAAAGAGAGATAGTAAAACGTACAATTTTTCATGATTATGTAAATAAAAAAAATTGACACCATTAGAATTTTTATGTTAACATTTAAATAATTATTTATAAGATTTAACTTACTTCATCATAAAAGCATAAACAGTCCACTACTGAAATAATGACCGCTAAGAACGTTCCGGCTCCATGTATGTATATTTCAACGTGATTTGACGAAGCACCGGTGTGCAAGAAGCGATAAACGATAGTACCAGAAACAGTAGACGATAATAGCCAATAAATAACTAAGTAAAGTATAGGGGCTGTCAATCGTCGGGACCACAGAGACACATGCAACGCTGCTGCAGCAAGCCACGCTAAAGGCGCCATCAGAGCTGCAACCAGTCGCACTGTGTTTGCGGGGCGCAGGGATGCAGCAGCTGCACCACAGCACCATATTACTCCTAAAGCGAGGCTGGCTATCCCTCTCACGTTTTGACCACGCCACCGGCTGCCTTGCCTGAAACGTTTCATGAATACTATAATCGAAGCAATTATGTTATAAAATAGGTGTAGGTATATTACATCATATATACATCTGAGTTACAACGAAGTAATTACGTACGGTTATTTTAAAATTAACATGCTTTTATAGGCCGAACTGTATCTAAGAAACTGAATTTCACCCACTTTTAAACATAGGTGACACAATAATATGTTGAAACTAGTGAAACTCTTCAGAGGTTACAGTAAAACACTCGAGGAAAGCAAATAGTGCAAAAAGCGTTTCTTTTTTTAAAGTAGATATATTATGTTTTATCTAATGTTATAACTGCTGTATAATTAAAATTTTATAATGATCGTGTTTTAGTTTTAGTACGTATTACTTAGAATTTGTGTTCAAATCGCGCTGTTGAATTCCCACATGTTACTTGAAATATTTTAAAACATGATTTTAGTAATTATTTATTTCATTTAATTGTGTAAATATAGCTATAACTATTTTATCGCACATTTATAAATATACATAACTTAATGTTACCTACACTATATAATATCTATATGTAAATATTATAAAAACAAAAAGTATTTTAAAAAGATCCTAACCAGCGAGGACGTCGTGATGAGCAGCAGCAGATGAGGGCTGTGGAGATGGCAGCACAGTAGAGGCTTAGCGTATGCAGTGCCGCAGCCAGCGCGTGCACCTGACACGTGCCGTCGCCGTGCACGCACACTGCCTCCATTTCCTTGTAGTTAATAAAATTTATATAGATAATTGAATTCAGAAATTTAAGTCAGAAGCCATTTGATGACACCGACTATGCGAATATTAATCACAATAGTTTACTCTTAACATGTAATTGATTAATTATAACTTATATACTTCGTTTTCGTGGATTTTATAACCCCTGTCGTGCTACTTCAAATTACATCCCATTGTAATTGAAATTAGCCGCTAGTCGGCAAGCAGAATGTGTGGTGGACTCATATCGTCGCTTTTCACCCAAATTCTAGTAACAGCTGTGTTGATGTTGTTGTTGAGTTGCAACATAATTACATATTTTGTTTTAAGAGAGCGAAGAAATAAAAACTATTAAAATATAATTATTTTTTATATAATTAGTAGAATCCCATTTTGGCCCGATGGTCTAAATTTTAATTTATTGACTAGCAGCCCACGTGCCTTCACCTGCTTGAACGATACGAATATTCATTTATTTAAACGTATTTATAAAAAATTTGAACGTATTTATAATGATTTTAGTCTTTAGTAGATATACTTTAAAAAAAAAAAGGGGGGTTCAGCTGTTCCGCTGCAGTCATTGCGGGTTGACTGGCGGAACTCAACGCCAATCTTTGCCTCGACACCAGAGTGAAAATTTGAAATGTTTCTTTGAGCGAGATCCACAACCTGTATAGTTTAGTCATGCGCTTGTGCCCCTGAGCCACGACTGACCTTTGCTTATCTGTATAGATTAAAATTTCCCACCACAGCATACTGTATAACTTTTACTGTAAGGCGACATCTTAGAAATTGTTTGGATTGTTGTAGTTCTTCAATAGATGTTCATTGTTTGATATGTCAATGGAAAATGTTCATTTCAAGTTTTTTAACAACGCATTTCATGATTTCTTATAGTTTAGCTGGACCACTATCTGTCTCATCCGTCCAATAGTTCCCAAGGTGTGCGTGTAAAAAAGACTTAATAAAATCAAGTTTCCCTGTCTCCTTCTTCATTTTATTTAATTAAAACTTGTGTTTGTTTGTTTACTAGTTTACTAGATTGTTGGATCATGGTTGCGCTATTAAGCGGATTACTCGTAAGGTATACGAGACTAAAATATTCGATCCTTAATTTGATGACTAACCTAGGCACTGTTGCCATTTAATTAGCAAGTAGAAAAATGCAGAACAAGCGCGAGTTAGATTCGCCCACCGAGAGTTCCGTGCAAATATTGGAGTGCTCGAGGTTTTTCTGAAATTTAGGCTTAGTTTAGCTAGAGCTCTTTCATTTGATATCTCACTTGAACCAGCGGCTTGATTACCAAATTTTGCCCCCCTTTTACGTTCCTGAGATAAAGGTCTTGACAGACAGACAGACGGACAACACAGTAATCTCATATGGGTTCCCTTTTTTCTTAAAATGTACGGACCCTAAAATACTAAATATTATTGTCATTTCAATATTACCTATATGAATTTGTAATATGAAAATTAAATTCTGAAAATATTACATTGCAATAATTTATTAAGTATATCGTATTAGTTTAGTACTCCAGTGGAATGCACTATTGGGGTCACTACGTTATGCTCAATTGGCAGCACCGGCTGGTTATTCCCAACTCATTGGAATTTTGCGATTTCCGTTTGAACGTGTGAGTTGATTATGATGTATAAAAAAAACGTTTAATATTTTTGTAATATATCTAGTTCTTGTTATACTATTTCTAATTTCATGTTAAAACCGTATCTATTTATAAATGAAATCAAAAAGGAATTGATTAGTAACAGTAAAAAGGAGTAGCATGCTACAATAGCTAAATAATTACAAATGTGTTGGGTACACTTGCGGGTTCAAATAACAGAAATACATATAATAATATAATACTTAAGCGAGAAAATAAAAGTAAAATAGAATGCGTTAGGAATGCCAACATAGACAGTGAACGCAGGTAGGTAGGTAGGTTATAAGACCGGAACATTTAAATTTTACTCAAAATATAATCTCCTTACAATACACATGAACATTAATATTTTTGGAATCTTTGTCTTAGTTTCTAATCAAGCTTTAATATTTTCTGTATTTTTTAATTTGATAGAGATATTTTGTAAACTAAATCTGCATGTCACCTGCTAAATTTTCTTAAAAATTTACGCCTATAATCATGAACCCGTATGAGACAGCCTTGGTCCAACTTATCTAACAATATAAAAATGAATCAGACCGAAAGTGTATATATAGAATTGGTGGCCTACATAGAAAGTTTTGATCTGGTTATGTGATTTTTTTATCTTACCTATATAAGTATTCACAAAATTATCAATGTTATTCACTTCAATTTCAAGTTCACAATAATACACTTCGTTTTAAAGCCACCGGAATCGAATAGAATAAATTACAATATTGTTATTATAGTCCATTGTGTTTAAAATGATAGTTGGATTTAAATGCGTGAGGTAAGTACGTGTAATGTTTTGTATTCGTCGAACGATGCGGTAGTGTTGCAAAGATCGAAATGACGCGCCACATACGCGACCACGCTAGCCTTCTGCACACAGTCGCGAGAGACTTAATACTGAATCGTTCGGTCGAACCTTATCATCCGTTCTCGTCGGATGCCTGCAAGTCGCGACAGACCCCAGACGCTGCAGCCAACAGTCGGTGCACTGCACTCATTTAATTAAAATACTGGTGCAGAGAACATAAAGTTATTATGAATACTTTCTCTGCAAATATACTTTCCTTATTGTGTTGCATGTGTCAGAGCAGCCGAAGGTGCAGAGGCGTGGAAGAGTGCGGGGCACCGGGGTACGAGGTCACCGTGCAACCTACATTTAGCTTATCGTGTAGAGTATGCCCTCCTTTTCATTAACTAAGTTAGTTTGAACGAGTTTCTCATCATTTCGACTGGTTAACTTGTATTTTTGTAATTTTAATTTATTTTTTAAAAACAAACTTTATATAATTTATTATTTGTTCGAGTTGTAAGATTCGGTCTATTGCTCAGTTTTAGCAAGTTATTGGCGCAATGAGTGTTACGTAGTTAACTCTTCCTATGATAGACATTAGACAGGGGAACTTTGATTAAATTTTAATATGAAGGCAACAAACAAATTAATGTATGACCCGAAAACGCAAGATACCAACATTATAAGAATATAGGTATGTAGTATACATACGAGCATGTTAAGCCGCCGCCTTTGGGAAACGGAGTGTCTTAACACTAATCCCTGCTATGAGCGGAATACAACGTGAAGCTAAAACTGTACTTAAATATATTGTTTTGAAAATTATTGTTACAAAATATAGATGTAGTCTACATATTCTATGGGTAAAAAACAAGAATTATAATAAAAATATTTTATTTCGTAAAATATGTCCGTAAATAAATAGTTGTTTTTATCTTCACTATGTTAAATATAATAATTTAAAAAATCTTATACCATATATTTATAATTCTATTTGAATAACTCATAAGTATAAAAGCTGATGCTATGATTTAAAAATTAATATCCCAGCCGGACGTTTCATCTGGAGGTAATTTGTCTTTTGGATATTTATCAAAGTTAGACAAATCGAGATCATTGGCCACTGCCTGTATAAGTGGTGCCTTAAGCTTGCCTACCCGCAAGCCTTCCCAGTCAAAACCCAGGAACCATCTGAAAATTTATCAAAATTAAAAGTAAAAAAAAAACTATTTTACATACATATTTAAAAAATGTAAGCAGCTTTTATGATTTAAATTAAACGTTATTTTAATAATTATGTGTATTAAATTTCATGTATATTTAAGCACATCCATATACATATTCATTAAGAATTTAATTGGCATTACAGTATAAGAAATATATTATTTACTTTTGATTTTTGATATCCACGATTCCATTTTTAAGATAGCCAAGTCGTTCGGCGGGCACTGCGCGGCAAAGTTTACGAATGAGCATCTGCGCCGATTTGGGCACACGAGGATGAAAGGCGACAGCATCGATGCCTCGTAATATAAGGGTGTAAGTCTTCATGTGGTCTCCACCAGGAGCCCGGAACGGTGGCTTCCCCACAAGCAACTCGTGTACGAAAACACCCAGTGCCCAGCAATCTACAGCACGGTCATGACCCTAAAAAAAAATTATGTGATTTTTCATAGGAAATATAACTCCATCGAAAATATAGCCCCTTTCCACAATGCTTCATTAACTTTGACACACGATAATTGTGTGATAATGTCCCATTAATTCAAGTACGACAACCGCTAAGTACATTGTCTACCAACTGGCGCTGATTGAGTGTGAAACAAACTGGCAATCAGTTTACAATAACATTACAATAACAACGGCAGGTCATAGGAGCGAAAAAGATTTTCGTTTAGAAGATAATCGTTTTGATCCTTAATAATAATATTAAAAATTGGACATCCTTATCTCGATGTTAGACCTATTTAGTGAATACTTATTTCTATGTAAAGTGTTCCTATGAGCTGACTACAAACATAATTTAGAAATCTAAAGTAAGATAAAAGAATATGACTTAGTAACAACAGTACAAACCTTGTTGAGAACAATTTCAGGTGCAACATATTCAGGAGTGCCCGCAAATGTCCATGTTTTACTGTTTGCACTTAACCTTTTCGCAAATCCAAAATCAACCTATAAGCCAAAGAAGAGCATCGTATAATAATGTAAAAAAATGCTAGTTATTAAATTTATAAAAATAGCATGTTTTACTCACTAATTTAATATAACCTTGTTTATCCAGCATAAGGTTTTCAGGTTTAAGATCTCTATAAATAATATCTTTGGAGTGTAAATACTGAAAAGCTTCGACCACACAGGCGACCATAAAGCGAGCTATATTTTCTGGAAAATATCGCTGTTTTTGGAGTATTGTCCACACGTCTCCACCTAACACAGGCTCCATCAAGAAATAAATATATTTATTGTCTTTGAACGTACTATAGAGTCTGTAAATAATTAAATTAATTTAGATATGGACACATAACTTTTCTTTTTTTTTTATCATTTATTTTTTTATGATATTTATTACCTGCAAATAAATCTACTATTGCAGATCATCATAATGTTTTTCTCATTAAAGGCGTGTTCTTGTTGTTGTTGCTGTACCATCTCCACTTTCTTTAAACATTTAAGGGCAAATGTAAGGGATGGGTTTCGCTTGTACTGAACCAGCTCCACGCGTCCGAATCCACCGACTCCCATAGTGCCAACTATTTCTAGATCCTTTAACTCCACGAATTGGTACTCTAAACAAATATATAAATACAGATATGGTAGTTCCATCCTTTTTTGTAATTAATAATTAGTGAGTACAATAATATACTAAGGATAGACATTTTGGGAATCTTAAAAAAGTAACGTAGCGGGACTCAAACCCACACCGCTTGGACGGTTGCCGGGACGTGTGGGTTCGAGTCCCGCAAATGTAAAAATTTTTACTATATAATATGTAATACCTAAAATATATTTCTAAATATTTTAGGTAGGTATTACATATTATATAGATATGTATTCAACTTGAATAAGTTCTGTGTTATAATAATACTAGATACATCTAAAAGAAAAAATCCACTTAAAATAAAATGTCTAACAATGGCATTGATGATTTAATAATTTGTTAATCAGCTATCGCGTTATTTTAACAGTTTCATGGAATTTCATTATTTCCAAATAAAGACCTATTTGAGGAATATGGTAGCATAGCTGATGTGTTGTGTACACGTTTTGTGTGTAGCCAAAGATAAATAGTATAATTAATCATCCTAATTTGCCTTATCGTTGCTTAGCTACTTAGATAAATGTGAGTATATTAATCAGTCATAAGTATTGTCTTTGACCTTACCGCTTTTAATAACTGAGGTTTTCTTTTGTTGGGAAGGCCGTGGATCTGAGTGTCTTACATTCTTCAGTTCTTCTAAATTGCCCAACAATTCTGTAAATGGTCTAAAAAATAAAAATAATAATTGTAAGTTTAAATGACATAAGCACAATTAAACAATATTCATATTTACATTGTTATATTAGAAGAAAATTATTTAAGAGAACAGGACATAATATTTAATTTAATTTACCCGCGTTCCAATGTTAAGCATTCGACGCCAGGAGGCAATGCTGTAACAGTTGCAAGACGTCTATCTTCGTGAAGTAGTGCCTGTTCTCCGAAGTAATCTCCTCTCCGAAGAGCACCAACACGTCTTTCTTCGCCATCCTCTTCACGTTTACTTACCACCACTGTACCACCACGGATTAAATAAAATTTATCACCACGGTCACCTTGACGCACTACTGCTGTACCAGCAGAGAAGAACTCCTGCCAACGCAAGAAGAATCTCATTTTTACAGTTCTAATTTAACGTTTTCATGAATCTTGTTTGTTTCAAATTATTAATCACAAGGCTGCAATACACACTAATCAGTTTATGTATTTGGATCGCGGCCATATCAACAATTATTACTTACAATAATTTATAGATCTTTAATAAACAAAAATTTAGGTACTATTCTATTCCTTATAAATAGAAATATTTTGTTGCAAGAATACACCAACTTCTACTATTACTCTTGATATTCTTGTATAAGATTAATAGATATTTTGTGATTTACCCTTTTCAAAAAGTCAGCAATTTTAGTCAATTCAATAGGATGAATTCCTTGCAATAGAGGTACAGAGGATAAAAATCGTATATTGTCCTCCTGCTCTTGGCGGCCACTGCGCACCATAATTTTTTGAAACACACGTCTTTCTAAAGTCCATACTTTTGCCTCTGTTATACCTAAAACGATAAAGAAATGTGAAGCTCTTTTGTTTTAAGTACTGACTACTAAAAATTCAAAATTTCTATCTGATTAAGATATTAAAAATACTTACACCTTATGGAAGCAAATCTCTTTGCTTTATATAAAATAGCTAGTTCCCCGAAAGCTTCACCAGGACCAAAATTCTTAACAACTTGGCCTCCTTTTAATACCTCAAATTGACCATATGCAGAAACGTACAAGTGGCTTCCACTTTCTCCTTCACGAATCATCAAACTACCGGCAGGAAATTGTTGTGGAACCACGGCCTCTACTACTGCACTAAGACGCTCCTCGTCCATTATATTTTTCAAAAAATCATTAGCCATTATCGCCTTTTTGATCTGTTCAGCAGACCTAATATGGAAAAAAAAATGCACAAAGTTTAAACAAATGGAGTCATAGCAGTCTATTTTTATCAAATAATTGATAAACACCTATGTTTGTGATCTTGATGTGTTATTGGGTATTGATAGAGTTTATTTTATTTGTATAAGCATGACTAAAGATAAGAATGACAATATTGTTTTTAATTCTAACTCTAAATATGTTTTAAATAAAGTCACTTACTTTTCATCTTTCTCAAATTTGTCATAGTTCAAGTCCGTGGGAAATCTTCCAGCGTCAAGTGGAGCATGCGGTGCGATGATACCCCGCTTCCTACGAGCACGTTTCTCAGGATCAGATTGAACTAAGTCAGAAATTGTTTTACGGCCGGCACTGCTTTTCCGTTCATCTCGGTATTCGGAATATGAATCCCTAAGGTCGTTATAACTTTCAGAGGATTTTTCACTGTCTATACTCATATAACTGGACTTTTTACTAGAACCTGCAGAGTCCACTGGAAGACTAATACTTTTTTTGAAATGTGAAACATTTCCGTTGACAGGTCTACTTTCGAATCTTGCAACATCTGGAGCAAATTCGGGCAGCCTCTAGAACGGAATGAAATTTTATACAAAAAAATGTATTATATAAATACATCAGCTTCACGTTGTATCGGACAAAATGCACACAGCATGTGCATTCACCCTCGGCAGAGGATACGGGTGTTAAGACACTCCGTTCCCCATATAGATACATCAATCAGCATCATGAATTACAATTTGTACGAATATAACTTTATCTAAACAGAGAGTGCCATTAAATTATTCTTGCTAAAAATTAAGATGGTCGTGCTCAAGAGATTTTAATACTTTAATAGGAAATGAATATGAGTATAAAAGAAAGATAAAAGATGCAAGAGTGAGTGATTACAAACTAGAAAGATAAGAAGACCTCGGATGTCCTTCGAGAACTTATTGTCGATGATACTATGTATAGAGGAACGTCACGTAAAAACAATGAGGACCACGGAGATGAAGAGGTACCTCGAATCACCCATTCATTACTATTTCTCACTTCAAAAGTATACCTATATATTTTGTAGGGTTTCGTACCTCTTAAGAAAAAAAGAAAATCTTATAAGATAACTTTGTTTGTCTGTCAAGAGTCTTTATGTCAGAAACGCTTGAAGATGTTGAGCCGAAATTGAAACCAAGATTTCTTGTAAAACAAATATTTCTACATTTACTTCAAAAAATATATGGCCGTTTATATAGCAAAAAATTCGTATTTCGACGCTACCATTCCCAAAATTAATACGGTAGTTTTGGTTGACCTAGAATTATGAAATGTGCAACTAGCCAAGCTAGCCTAGCTACCAGTAGATGGTAGTACTAGTTCAGTGAAAAATCTGAAAACTATACATTTTTGGTTAAATTCTAAAAAATAAGGGCCTTGAAAGAGGGCAAATTTTGGTATGAAGGTCGCTAGTTCAAATAGAGTATCCGATGAAAGCTCGGGACCTCCAATTTTCGTACGGATCCCTAGGTGGGCGATGCCCGACTCGCGCTTGTCCGGTATTTTCTTTTTATAATATTCCTTTAGCTGTATTACTTACCTATATTTTATATTTTAAACAAAATAAAAATGAGAATACCACAAATTATCACTCCGGTATCACGCATGTAATGTTTAGATACAATGAATGCATTATATTAGGTATATGGGTTGGAATAAAAACTTAAACATAATTAAAAAAATCTCAAAAATAGCGTATAACATGCAAGGCCCTTAACGATATAAATATATTAAATATAAATTAAATCGGTTTATTATTTGAATGATGAATACTATACAGATACAATCAATCCAAATATGTTATCGTTTGTTACATCTTAATAATCATTTCGGTTGATTACGTTTTATATGATTACGAATTGCTTTGATCTTTACCTTCTCGTACTGTTATATAACACAATATGTATAAATCTTTTTTTTATAGAATTATTAAATACACATTTCGATATTTAAAAGGGTTCACTGTGAAATTATAACGTTCCAAATAATACACGTAGATTTTTTAAAACGATAAATGATGAGATTTGTGTCTTTGTTGTTTGTATAAGTGCAGCTATCATAGAAAGTAACGATATAACATTTAGAGGTTTGATATTACTTCTATTGCATGAATGAAATCTTGATTATTTTACTGAAAATTTACTAGGAAAATAAAAACAAGATGATAATAATAAGCCAAAGAAGTATGGAAAGAAATGACCTAAGCATTAGGAAAATTAATAAAATGTACCATACCACCATAAGACAGTAAACTAAAGCCATTTATGCTTTGTGACACTCGCAGAAGCTAAATTAGTAGCGGGGTGGACCATACAGCCTACATACAGTAGCGCTCCATTCTCTCTGACTACTCTTCTAGGGATAAAGTGTGAAGTTAAGTCTAATCTAGTTTTACACTGTGTGATACATACAAACAGGCAAAAAAAAAATGCTTTTTTTCTTTTTATATGTACCTCTATTCATTTTAATGAAAAATACTAAATGTACAGATAAATTATATTTACTACTTTATTAAGTAGAATAGAAAAGTGCAATAATAAACTGATGTTAATAAAGTGTCCTTAAAAGATATCGTGCGTACTTGGTGGTCTAAAATGAATTTAGTTACCTCGTACATAGACAACTACTGTTTTTAGGATTTCGTACCTTAAAAAGAAAAAAAGAAAACCCAGCCAGAAAAAAAAATGAATTCCACACATTTAGGTCTCTGGTTCTTTAAAGCACAGAAAAAATGTAGCTTCTACACGGGGAGGTCCAAAAGTTCGTGGAATGGAGAGAATAGAGTGGGGATAAAGGCGCTCGCTTAATGTCATACTACTTAGGGACTCATAATTAGTATATAAATAGAGTTTCAGCCCTGTTGCGTCAAAGGGGCGAGCTACACTCGCCCCTCCCAGTCCGGTGACGCTGTTAAGACCATTCCA
>DWAO01001877.1:0-17440 GCA_018230605.1 Heliconius congener
CGACACCACCAGTACCAGGATGATCCTATTCTAGGCCGGGATCACACGGCACTCTAGGCCGGGATCACACGACACAAAACTAGTCGTTTCTCGCAATCTTGATCATCGAGTTTAATTAGAATTTCAGGAAATCTTTTCTTAGTGCTGCCCTACACTCCCTTACTTTCTTACAAGCCATATTTCAACGTTCTAAGTCTTGTAGTTTGGACTGTCTGTTATTTAGTAATTTTATTTTGTTATTTAGTGATTTTTATATAATATGATTTGCTGTACATATTTTTATGCGGTTTTCAATAATAGACAGAGATTGATTTAAGGAAAACTTTAAGCAACCCAACACTGCGTTTTGTCTAACTGACCTTGGAAATTGAATTTAATGAAGCTGTGCTGGACGAGTTAACGAATACGAAAATTATCTTCTATCATATTAAATAAAATGTTATTCCACATATAGGACAAAAAAAATAATAAACATATATAAAATTTAGACGGGATTTGGACTTGCACCTCTTGGAAACCGTTCAAGAGTTATTGTTGCCACAATATTCTTTAGAACTACGCCCCATATGTATATATGAACCGATTTCTAGTACAAACACGTACCTAAAACAAAAAGGTCCAAATATGAAAGAGTCTATATAAAAAGTTTATTAGGCTTTAGAAAATATAAATTTATTAAGAGTCGAACCTGTGTCCCATATAAATACAATGGAAACAGATTTATTGATATATTATTATCATAATAATAGCGATACAAAGTTTGTTCGAATGAAACGATCGTCCCTTAGGTCTAAATAGGCTTATCCTTTCTTTTATAAAAAAAAGTATAAACTTCTTATTCATATAGCATCTGTATTTGGAACGTGTCTATTAAATTTTATGGTAAGAGGCGGTAATAAGTATGTGACACTAAGCGCAATAGTTGTAAGTTCGATACCAATCGGTGAATTATTTCATCGTCATAGCGCGGTGTTTAGTTCCGCCATTTAAAATTTTTCGCAATTAAGGAAAATGGGCGGAAAGGATGGTAGTCTTAATACTTCTTTCTTCTACCTTCCGCACCCACAGCGTTAAGTTAAAAAAATACAAGGATCGAAATGTTTTACAATCATACAATTTTCACTATGTATCTCACAACATAAAGAATATACGTGAACATAAATTTAGTACATTGAAACACTATTTAAAAAAGTTATCAGTACAATTGTAGGTTATCATTAATTAAATATAACTTAATAATAATATCTTTTCATTAATAAATATTATTTATTTTAATCTATATCTATTACATAGTGAGGACTGTGGGGGCACAGGAGCACAAGCGTGCGACTGTAAACATGACAGATTGTGGGTTCGATTCCCTCTCGAGGATATGAAATATTCGATATTTTCTTTGCTCTGGTGTCGAGGCGAATCGCGACGTGGAGTTCCACCAATTAATAAGCAATGCCCCCAGAAGTCGGCTGTAAGTCTTAACACTCGGCTCCCTCTGCCCCGCTACAAACAAATGTGAAGCTTTAAAAATGAAAAATAATTAAAATTAAATCAGCTTCACGCTGTATCCCGCACACAGCAGTGGAGGCCGAGAGAACCTAGTGTTAAGAATCTCCGTTCTCCACTTTTCGCCGAGTTCTGGAGGCATTCCTTGTTGAGTGGCGGAACTCAACGCCGCGCTTTTGCCTCGACACCAGAGCGAAGAAATGAAAATGTAAACATAAATTAACATTTCACTTCCTCAAGGGGGGTCGTACCCACAACCAGTTCAAAAATCAAATCTATATCTCATATTCAAGAGCATAAGATTCATAGAAAAAAAAAATCAAATTTCGTCATTTTAAAGATATCGTTCTCAAGGTTACTACCATTAATAATAATAACATAGCAGTAAGAATATTACTTGGACCTTTGTCCAATAATTACTTATCATTTTAGTAATTTTGAAAGTGTTTATGTTGTAGGTACCCTATATGTTTTCAGATTATTATAATTTTAAATTGTTTAAATAGAATATGTTAGTTACATTAATATTTGATAGTAGTTATATTTTTACCTTCTTTGAGTTTATTTATTATTGAAATCTCGCCATATATGCGTATAAGCAGAAATGTGGATAAGCAGAAATAATGTAGAGTTAAGACACTTCATATTCCACTTGCAGTTCATGTAGTAATATCGTCTGTTAGACGGTGAGGTCGAGGAGTACATTTCAAATCAATATAATCCAATTTCCAATAAAAATATTTTCTCGAATTATAATCGAACTGATAAATTCCACCCCCATATCAAACTTAAAATAAACTGAAAGTGCAAGCAAGTTCCTTATAATATACCTATTAGCTTGAGATATAGGTGCCTTTTTATATCTATGAATGAAAACGGCAACTCAGAGGCTAAAAGTTGTGTTTTAAATATGACATAAACACGAGGTAATTTTGACGACAGGGACAATGGGTGAACATAAATATCTAATAAAAAAAAATCCAGTTTGAACTAATAGTTCTTGAGATTAGTGCGCTCAGCCAAACAAACTCTTCAGCTTTACAATCTTAAAAAAAGTACCTATAGAGAAATAAAAGAAACAGCGCCATCTATTGTCATTAAATTGGAAACCAAACGAACTGCTTTACCCACAAAGCCGTCTGCGCATGCGTAGAACGAAGGCCGCGGTTCTAACATCCAGACGTCACTCATATCTGTCAAACGTGTACATGTCAATAAGAATGTGAATAAGATAATTATTAATTTTATTATACTTCAGTGTGAATTAAAAACCTTGAAATGTAAGTATAGTGCTATTTTATTATTACATTGAGTTATAGTAATGTTTGTTTAGTTATTTTTCTTCATTTGAGTAACAAAATAACCTTAGCGTTAATTGTTTTTTGAATGGTTATTTAATAGATTCTGTTGATTATGACGAGTCTTGACTGAATTTGTATTTTCATAATAATGAAATGATATATAGTGTCAATTTGAATAGAATCATAGTGTTGTTGATTATTATAAGATTAAGATTTTCATTAGTATCATCAATATCCGATATGGTCTAGTGGCTAGGATACCTGGCTCTCACCCAGGAGGCTCGGGTTCGATTCCCGGTATCGGAATAGTTTTTTTCTTTTTTGTATTTTCTTATATATTCTTTTATTATTAGACATGACATTGTCCTGACATTTACTTAGCTCTAAATAATATTTTTAATCTTAATTTGGTATGAATTTGGTGTTTACTTAAATTCTTTTAATATAAAGATATTTGATTGGATAACAAGCATTATCACTACATGACATTATTTTGTATTTCAGATCCAAAATGAATATAAAAGCAGCTTTAGCCATTGGCATGGTCTTTGTGGGATGTTGCTCTAATGTAGTATTCTTAGAGTTACTAGTCAAAGAAGACCCAGGAGCTGGAAACTTGGCAACATTCTTGCAATTCTTATTCATTGCCAGTATTGGTTTTTGTGCAGTCGGCAAATTTGGTATGGCAAAAAGACAGATCCCTTTCAAACAGTATCTCTTACTTGTAGGTTTCTTCTGGACCAGTAGTGTTGCTAACAATTATGCCTTTGATTTCAATATATCAATGCCGTTACATATGATATTTAGAGCTGGCTCTCTTATGGCCAATATGGCAATGGGTGTTTGGATATTAAAGAAACAATATCCTATGCTAAAATATTTAGCTATTTTCATGATATCAGCCGGAATAGCAATATGTACTATACAATCTAGTGGTGATGTCAAAGCTCCTAGAGAAACTCATGCAGATGCAGCTGAAGAAGAGAAATTGAAGTTTATTGACTGGTTGTGGTGGTGTTTGGGTATCACTATTTTGACGTTTGCGTTGTTTGTCTCTGCGAGAATGGGTATATTTCAAGAGTCTTTGTATTCCAAATATGGAAAACATCCGTGGGAGGCTTTGTACTATACACATTTGCTACCTCTAGTCTTCTGGTTGCCCACTGCTCCAAATATAATAAGTCATGTTAAATTAGCCCTGGATACCCCAATAGTTGAGTTTATGGGAATCGCTCTGCCCAGGCAAGTCCTATATTTAATTTTATATGTAATGACCCAAGGTTTGTGTATCAGTGCCGTCTATGTTTTGACTACGGAGTGCGCTTCTCTAATTGTTACTTTAACAGTAACTTTGAGGAAATTTGTATCCTTACTTTTCTCTATTTTGTACTTTAGAAATCCTTTTACCACTGGCCACTGGATCGGTACATTACTAGTTTTTATTGGCACAATGATATTTACTGAGCTTCTTCAGAAATGTGTTTACGTATTCATTCCTGCACCGCAAAAGAAGGAGAAAAAGAAGAAACAGTAATTTGTGATTATTTTGTTTATTGTGTCATATAAATTATTAAGATTTAATGATTGTGATGGAACTTGGTAGTGACTAATATTAAAGATAACAAATGATAATACTGATAACATGTTGTCTTGGAGCTCAATTTGGAGTAATTGTCATACTAATTTTATTGACAAATTATTATTTTTTTTCTTTATGAGAATTATATTTATATTTTAAAAAATGACATTATATGTACTACATAATAATAAGCTTATTGTATTTAAAATTATAGGTAAAAATATAATAAGACCTAATAAATGTATGATGTGGTTGTGGGTTCCATTCAATCTCTACTCTTACTGAGTAGATAGATATCTATATATATATAAAAGGACTTGTATTAAATATTTCTCAAACTTCTAACTAAATTATAATACAGTAATGGTACAAATCAACAAGCAATTATTCTAATGCTACGCTAGCTATATATTTTGTTTTATTTCTTTTTTATACACCCTTGGCCTAGTACTTTAGATAAGCATACTTTGATGAATAGTTATTATGTGAATATGTTTATTTAATTTTTGAATTTATATTTGTAATTTTTTTTATAATAATTAAATTTATATTTTTTTCATACAAACCTAGTGATTAAATTCGAGTCAATAATGTGGTTTTAATGATTATTTTTTTTGTATTGTGAAGATTATTTAATAATTAATTTTAATTTTTCATATATATATTATTGCATTTAAGTTTGTGTTAATTTGATATGTGTTACATATGTATAATATTTTTTAATGACATTGTTATGACTGTTATAATACTTTAAAAGTATTTGTTTATAATTGCTTGATAAATAAATGAATAATAATTTATTTGTCTGTGTTTTAACTATACCTTTATTTTTAATAATATGTATTATATTTTTAATATTTTTTTTTACCATTTTATTCAGCGTACGGCAAGGTAGGCAGATGGAAACTCATGTCTGACACTCTGTTTTCGGTTTGAAGTGCTGTACTTTCTCCTGCCAGATTGGGAAAATGAAAATAATTCGTTCCTCCTGTGGGAAAATTATTTTTTAAACATACGATTTCCTATAACTTAGTACATAAATTGATTTATTTTAATTTTTCAGAGGCCAGTCGAGCCGCAGTGGCACAAAGTGTGACTGTAAAACCGACTGGTTGTGGGTTCGATCCCTACTCGAGGAGGTAAAATATTTACTTAAATTTATATTTATTTTCTTCGCTCTGGTGTCGAGGCACAGCGCGGCATTGAGTTCTGCCACTCAACACTCAATGCCTGCAAAATTCGGCAGAATTTGGGGAACGGAGTGTCTTAACAATAGGTTTCCAGCTAGCGCGGGATACAGCGTTAACCAAATCTTTATCTACTAAGGTTTTCGTATTTTTCTAATCATTTACAGCAATTTACTACTATACACAGTTATAAGTACTTTAGTAAGAATTCATTGCCTTTAGGGTCCCGTATCTCAAAGGGAAAAAAATAACCTCATATGGGATCTCCTTGTCCGTCTGTCGTCTCGAGAGCACGTTGAGGTATCAAGCTTATAATTATCAAATATAGGCCTACGCGACCCACGGGGGAAAAAAAATTAAGTCAACGCAATCAATAGATATACCTATAAGCATTTATGTAAAATTTTTGCTACATTTTCTATGAAATTCGCCGCGTAATCACAACCAAAAAAATGTTAATACTTGTCGTGATCGTTAGGAAAGGCAAGAAGTGAGAACTTGTAGTTCAAAACGAAGAAAATTTTTAAATTAAAAATTAAATGAATTTTATACGATATATATAATTTAGCCCTTTTCTCATTTTATTTTATACTGTGTCATTTTGTACTGCTTCGAGGGTAACACAATTTAAATATAACTACTTATTCTTCAAAAAAAAAAGAACGGAATGCGGAACAGAGAGTCTGAACACTAGATTCCCTCTGCCTGCCATCATGACATCAAAGTAAAGAAATAAAATAATGATTTAAAAATCTTCAGACATAATTAATTTTAAATGTGTAGGTACATTGTGTCATTTGATAATGACAAAAATGCTTCATCATAGTCGTATATACTTAATAGTATATAATTGTACAATCAAAAAGTGAAGGACATATTTACGTCTATAATATATAATAGTGCAGAAAGATGGATTCACGATAGTTCTAAGTTCCGTTATCGTTTTGACACCTCTGTTATCCACTTCCCGCCGAATGCTTGGTAACATTTAATTTAATTCACCTTCACGCTGTATCTCGCATAATATAACAGGGTAGGCAGGTACAATCTAGTAGTTTTGCGCAATTTTCGACATTGCGTTAAGGTGGCGGGATAAAACGCCGTTCTTCGTCTTGTTACTAGCAAGCAGTTCAAAATATTTGATTTCTCCCAATTGGGAATCGAACTGACAGTCGTCGCGGTTACAACTAAACGCTGCGCCCCTGCGCCACAACTGCCTCTATTGTATTGATTGTATTTTGTTGTTGTTCGCAGAATTAGCTTTTTTTAATGGAATGGAGCCTAATCTATACACGCTCAGAAATAGTTTACCCTAGAAAATAGGTGTTTTCGTCGATAAGAAATTTAGGTTTAATTTACCTATTTATGGTTATTAGCCTTGTAAAATTTGTATTTGTAATAATATTATACTAGCGTCTAGTATAGTGGCGTCTAGAGGCATAACGTCTGAATGAAAACGCGACGGTACTGGGTTCGATTCCCAATTAGAATTATGAATTATTTTCATTTCCTTGCGCTTGTAACAATGTAAGGCGTAACGTTGAGTACCGCCAATTGACATCCAGTCTTGAAAATGGAAGAAGAAAGGGAGAAACTTAGTGCAATTAGAGTCTTAAAATAATCCCCTCTGCCTACTCTTCTATACACGGAATACAGCGTGAAGCTGCAGAAAATAATAAATTTAAATATTTTAAGTTTTAACATCTTCTGAGTGGAATACTATTTAAAAAACGGGCGGAAAGTAGAGACACTTAAAGTCTTGACACTATAACATACCTTGCTGCAGGTAATACTAGAACGAAATATAAACAAGGTTGTCACCACGTACTTTGTAAAATACGAAGAGACAACCGAAACCGATTATAGTGCGAACACAGCATTTCTAGAAATACTACCAAACTAAATTCGGTATAAAATATATTACAGGAGCACCAACCAACAAAACAATGAGATTCAGATAAACACACTGTTTCTACACAAAAATAACAAAAACACAAAAAAAATGGTCAAAACATAAAACATTTACGGCGCCAAAATATCTGAAAAGAGCAGTAAATTTTAGATACCCAGGTACTAAAAGTAAAAACATAGGTGAATACTGTATGGCACTCGAGCTACCAACGCTTTGGGAGCAAGAATTCAGAGTATTTTAATATATTTTAAAGTGATTCGATTTTTTTGAGGCCGTAGTGGCGTAGGTGCGACTGAAAACACGACTGTTGTGGATACGATTACCACTCTGGGGAAGAATTCCTTTCATTTTCTTGCTCTGCTAACGAAAACAAACGCAGCGTTCAGTGCCGCCACTCGAAAATTGGGGAACGAAGTGTCTTGGCACTATTTCGTTTTATAATATATAATTTTAACATTTTTAAAGTGTTCTCCACCATTTAGGAAAGTAAAAAAAGAGTATAATATAACTTAATAAGTCCCCCGACGAAATACGTATGGCAACATTGTGATTTAAAAAAATATGTGACTAAATTACATAATATTAGACCGTATCGTATGATGAAGTTTCAAAGCTACAAACGTCTTAGTGTCCCCTTCTTTGTATTTTGTCTGACAAAAAGGAATTTTGGGTGTAAATTTAACACTGTTTTTTATACCGTTGAAGTTCAACTATTGAAGTGGCTTGTTAACCATAACGGAGACTGCACCAGTTGTTTTCTAGTATTCTGATTTTAAATCGTCAAGGTCGTACAAGCATCTGAGATGTTGAACACTGTGGTCGCCCAAAATTCTTAGTTTTTCTAGAAAATCATATAAATATTTTTGTATAACCGTCAAATGAAGTTGTAACGGACATATTAAAAAAAATGTAACTAGTGATTTTCCATACTAACAACAACAAATCAAATGATAACAAAAAGTTAAAAGAATGTTGGAATTAATATTATATTACTCTCAATACAACATACTCTTATGTTGTAAGAAAAAAAAAGCTTATTAATTATTATATCGTCCAAGAATATTTATTTACAAGATAAAATGCATAGAATTAATTAATATCTTTGTTTCTTTCGTCGTCTGCTTAGTTTCTTCTCGGCTCTTCGCGGCGGAATAACTGTCTTCTAAGCTAGTGGTAGTTATAATAGTCTAAAAGTGGTTATAGTTGTCTATTTGACTAAAGAATATTTTGAATTTATATTTGTGTGTTAGACCTGAAGTCAGCCTAGGTGCAGGTGCACGCAAACATTGTGGGTTCAATATCTACTCGAGAAAATAAAATATTTAATATATTTTAATTTCCTCGCAAATCGCGGCGTTGGAATCCGCCACTTACCACGTAATGCCTCTAGATCCGATCCGATGAAAAGTGTTGAACGGAAGTAATCAGTTACTTAGTTATGCCTTAATGTGAACGGAGTGTCTTAACACAAGGTTCCCTCTGCATATCATGCTATGTGCGGAATATAACATAAAAATGCTTTAAAAAAAGTTAGACCGGAGAATTATTAAGCAATGCGTTATAATACAGGTCGTCATGACTCAGTATGACGTCTGACCGTAATCGCGATGGTTGTGGGTACCCATATAATCACTGGGGGATGGAATTATATTCGCGGAGTTCCATCACTCAACAGAATGAAAGCAGAGAGCCGAGTGTCTTCATTAAACCGTCTCTATCATGCTATACACTGTGTATAATACACATATACATAGCTGAAACACAAAGCCTTTATTTGTCGTAAATGGAATGAAGATGCATTTAAATTCCAAGAAGGCTAAATTCTAATATAGCTTCGATAATTTCTTTAGTTTTAAAAAAATACTAAAGAAGCTTAAGTGAAGTGTCTCAACACGAGAGTTTTTTTACCTACCTATAAGGAATATATTAGATATATGTACACAAAATGACAAAAACTTCGACAAAATGAGAAACTATTTTTTCAACTAAATCTTTGAAACTCTCCTAATAGAGTTACATTCCAATCCTGCCACATCCAAACCAATTTTTCATGCACATTCTTATTAAAAATCGAGACTATTAGAACAAAATGTTAAGTCGTCGAGTTATATAAAAGAAAGAAGATTCCCACTTGAAATCGGCGAACAATGCCGGGTCACAGGCCTGTTCGTTAGCGGCGAGTCATTAGGCGTGTATAATTTTTTTTTCTTACTATTTCACGCCCTGGGTATACCTAACAAGCCTCGATGCTTAAGTAAAATGGTATAACTGAGAATATTTAATTATATATATATATATATATATATATGGGTACGTAGATGTTCATGTAAAGGGTCTGACTGTAAACGCGACGATCGTAGCGTCGATTTCCACTCGCAGGATATTCGTTCCGCCACTCAAATATTCATAAATTAAGATATCAGATATCTCCAAAATTGGACGGAAACGTAGAAAATGGAGTGTTTTAGCACTATGTGTCTATGTTCCTTGCTAAATCGTAAGCTATATCGTACATATAACACTGAAAAAGTAGTGGGCTACCTGACATTTCCTCATAGATTTTTGTCTTGTAATTAATTATAATATTTAAAATCCTCTTATTCTCTACACTCCAAGATAATTCAATTAAATTTATATTAAATAACAACGCAGTGCATAAAAAAACCAGAGTCCTTCTACGCCCCCATGGAACGCTCGTCAATTTCCATCCCTTGTTTTTTTTAATCTTTTCACCTCTTTCCACCCTTCTCGCTTAGCGTCCGTCAAATGTATTGATTTCAAATAATTACGAAGGGCTGGCTGTCAGTTTAGTTTCAGTTTTTTTAGTAAAACAATAACAACATTGTGCTATTGAACTAACAAATAGATAAAATAACGCGATAGCTTGTGGATTTTATTGGCATTTGCGGGAATTAAATATTTAATATTCTTATTTACCTCACTGTGGTAACGAGACAAAACGCAGCGTTGAGTTCCGCCAATCAACACGTTTTGACTCTGGAATTCGGCGGAAAGTGGGGAACGGAAGTGCTGTAATGAGAACGAAATATCCTAACACTAGGTTCCAAGATCCCTTTGTGCTTCCGAAGTAAGAAATAAAAAAGATAAATAATAAATGATGTTGTAAACGTTTCATTTAATAAAAGGCTATTGTGGGCCGGTCTGACTATAAATGCGACCATGTTTTCGATACCCACTTGAGGAATCCATTGTTTTCATTTCCCTGTTCTGACAAGACTAATTAATTACGTGGAGTTCCTTCACTCAATACGCAATTCAGTCCCAAATTCGGGTGGAAAGTGATGAAAGTGTCTTAACACTCTCTACCGTGCTCTATCTCATCAATATGTAAGCCTCATGACAATGTATCCCGTACATAGCAGAGTAGGCAGAGGAAACCTGAAAACCTTAAGTGTTAAGTCACTCCGTTCCCATTAAGATATTTCCGTTCCCCACTACATAAACTGTCATATGCTCATATAAACATGTATAGAGATGAAGATAGATTTAATCACTTACCTAAGGCTTTGTTGAATAGCGCTGAAACAAGACGTACATGCGTAATGCATTAACAACAACTGAAAACGGGAATTAGCAAATGCAAGATTTAGACTAATTAGAACTTCTTGAGGTCGTCGTGGCGCAGTGGCACATTTTCTAACTGTAAACGCAATGGTTGTAGTACATTTTTATCTCATTCCTCAATTCCCAGGATCGTTTCCACTTGGTGGAATGGGGCAATGTGGTACAAACAAACATTGTTCTTTTTTGTTCACTCGGAGAGGTCATCATAGTTTTTTTTATAAGCATTTTTCTTTTGGTTCGGTAACGAGACGCGGTAATATCATACGTACAATGTATCCTAACAGTAATGACAGAAACAGTAAGTGGAGAACAGAATTAACACGCGGTTTTCTATATTTACGCTGCTAGAATTGAGTTTAGGCATATTGAAAAAAAAGGAATATTTGGCCTTCGCTTTCATATTAACGCAGGATTTGTCAAGGCACCGGTAAAACAATAAAGCTAGCAGGAACGAGGTGAAAACTGCCCGGTTTTTGGCAACATTCGTCAAGAATGTCTGCACTGCCGGCGTAGAGGCTTGAGCATACTAAAAATTACAGAGAAACATACAAAAATAAACCTTACGCCAATCGAAGTAGGGTTAAGCTGACTGTTCAACTTATAAATGCAATTCCCGAACAACGGTCCAACTTGTTGAAATTCCGTCGCCGTCCGGTATACGGAGTTGCCAATTTGGATGCTCTCGTCCAAGATGAGTCTAGCCTTTATAGCCAAAGGCTTAAGGCGGTATTCCTCTACTTCTATATTTAGAAACGTTAAATAGATTCCACCGGAGCATAGGAGGAAAGAAATTTCGCAACTTAAGCTTTTGCTTGAGCACCCACTAATTTTGCCCAATCGTGGCTAGTGGATAACGTGTACGGCACATTTTTATCTTTTTTGTCTTTTCTTAATCTAACTCCCGAATAGAATTTTTTTTTGAAAAATAAACTCAGTATATTTACAATGTGGTTTTGCTCTCGCCTCGCCTGCATAATTTATGGACTGTTGACCATGTATCTACCTAAAGTGGAATTGAACACGTTCGTATAGTAAAATCTTTTTAAGAGGACGTAAAAAAAGGATTCAGATGAAATGAATGTTTTACTTTCACAGATCGGATAATATGGTAGAGTTCTTCTTTATTTTACTTTTTCTTGGCTTTTTGTTTGCGAATGTTTTGGGAGTTCTTATTCGGTATAATAATAATTGGTTAACAGTGAAAATTGGATTTAGATTTGTTTCTGTTCTGAATTCGTTTAAGAATAGTAATATGCTGTTTTTTTCATAAATAAGAAAAAATTGCCACCGTTGCGCTGTTAATGTGCTTGAGGTAATGTTGGGTTCTGTTTTCGTTTATTTCGTCTTGTTAAGGAAAGAGTAAGTTGTTGGGGGGAATGCTAATGAGAACGGAATATCTTGAGGTTACGTTTTCTCTGCCCATCTCGGTACGCGGGGAAGTGTGATGTTATAAATACCAATATTATTCTGCAGTTGATAAGCGTATCACTTAAAGAAGTAAATTAAATTTATATCGGTTATTAAAAAAAAGGCCGCCTTGGAGCAGGGGCACAAGCGTTTGTCTGCAAGTGTTCGATTGCCGATTGGGGGATTGACATATTTAATATTTTCATTTCCTCGCAATGGTAAAGAGGCAAAGTGCTGCGTTGAGTTCCGCAATACAATACGCGCACGCATTACCTAAGGAATTTGGCGGAAAGTGGTGAGCGAAATTGTTTTAACATTATTTTCTCATTAAGTTCCCATGATACCGTGTTCGCGTGAAACTAAAAAAAAGAAACACAACCATTTTATTTATTCAGGCGCACTAATTTAATTGTATACTTTTATTTGGTGTATCAATACAATGTTATTATATTTTTATTTCACAGATGGCGAACCTATCAAACTACCAGAAAATTTGGAAAGTCTTCCTCGGGCCGAGCACTTCGCTGCCCAAAGACATCGATGGAACACCAATGAGGTCAGAATATTTTAAGACACATCACTTATTTTTTATCATCACTCACAAAAACTCATTTTGTTAAACGTATGATTTTTTTGCCCTTTTCTGGGATGATAAATTTGATTATGATTTATCAATAAGGTCGAATTAATTTAAGACCTTTTGTCGTTAAATAATATTACAACTAAAATTTTTTGGAAAACTAGAACACAACTTTTGAAGAGATAAAATATGGTAGGACTTGCTTATGCACATACTTGTATACGACTATAACAAAAATATTTTTTCTATTAGATTACATTTTTTTTTAAATTTAATTATTTGAAAAATCTGACTGAAAAAAATTATGGAAATTGTACTGTTACCTACTTAATATTTCATTATATTAAATATATTATTAGGTGGCGGCAAAAACCCCTTATTTTACCAAATACCTGTATCAAGATAAATCTCTCCCTCTAAGTAGAGTCCACACTGACACAAACTGGACAGAATGAAGGTAACAGAGTATCTTAACATTAGGTTCCCTATACGTACTCTGCTAAGCAATAATAAGCGTGAAGCTGCTTTGCTTTTTTACAGAATTTCCTCTGCCACTTCATTATTTCAAGATATATCAGGAAAAGCAACACGAATATAAATAATATGTCCAACATATACATCAAGGCCGGTTACTTTCCACCACATTTATGGAATTCCACCAAACATGTATGACGTGTTAGTTTATACTTTACGTACGAGTGGGTATAAATGCCAACATTTCATTATCATTAATTTTGCCGGCGTCACAATTCACCGGTGCGCTGTGGTATAAATCGCGGTTTGTTCATGCATTATTCAGGACCTAGGATGTCCCATATCTCGGAGTTGGACGCTACTTAGCGTACCGAATATTATTTGTGTTTAATATTGTGCGGATGTAGATTTATTTTTAAAATTGTTGAAAAATTCAGGTTTTAGATCAGTTTGAGGTCATCATTACAATGCAATTGGCTTTGATTCTTCTTTTCTCTAAGACGATAGGAGATACACGAAAACTCTTATTGTGTAAAAGCATACAAAGGATCTTTCGAAAAATATATATTATTATTTGTATTCATTACTTAGTTTTTAAATACATCTTAAAGGTACAGAAAAACATTGTATTCTGTTTGTAGCATATACGTTGTTTTGTTGTTTTTAAATTAATCTTGGAATTTTTGACATGAACAATATTTCTTACAATACCTTGTCCTAATGAATAAGATGAATTACAAGAAAAACACGTCGCTAATAAAGCAACGATAACTTTTTACTTTTACATTTTAGCTTCATTCTTTCATCTTTCCATTACGGTATAAGAATTTGAAATCAGAAATTATTTTAATAAATAAAATATAACAGGGCTGGCTTGTGAGCCCTAAGGCTACATCGTATCCACTCGGTCTACAAGATTTACGGTTAGTTGGATCGGACGATGTTTTCGAAGTATTCCTTTTGAAAATATCTTATTATTTTGTGGTGTATTAAAGAATGTGTAAATAAGAAGATACTAAGTCTTTATTATTATATAATAAGAACATTACTGTACTTTGTACTTGAACTAGGCGTTGTTGGCGAGTGGACTTTACAACGTAAAATGGAAAATCTAGATATTTCTAATAATCTTTACTTTGTCATACATTATTTCAAAAAGAAAAATGTAGATAGAGAAATTAAATATTTATAAACGTATATATAGATTTGGACTTAGCGAAACTTGAATCAGCGTCTCTTGGAAAACTAAGCGTTCTAGCCAATTAAGCCATAGGTTTTTATTCTGTTGCTTAGTTTCTACCAACTAACTGGATGGACATACAATATTCATTGATAAGCTGATAACTCTAGTAGATTAGTGGAAAGTGAGCAGTAAACATCACTGCATTACCCATAGCATTATGCTGCAAGCAATCTGTAAGGATTTTGGGCTTACTCTGAAATAGCCAAGTCGCTTATTAAGTAGCGGTCCGTACTAAGACCTGATCCCTAGAAACCTAGATTAATCTTATAGTTTATTCAGCCAAATGAGTTATGTAAATTATGTAAGAGATATAAATTTTTGTGTTGAGTTAATGTAAACAGTTCAAAACAACGAAAACCAAATGAAGTTTACGTAGTTAGTACTTAGCAGGAGATCTTGTCAAATTCTATATGATCATAATATGGGGTTATCCTCATATTATGATAGTTAATATTATGACACTTATGTGTTAGCTTCTTTACATTTGAAAATTTCATTCTTTTGTTTAGGGTAAGCTAAGGATTTTAAGCATGTTGAAAAGTAAAAGTTTAATTGTGGGCGATTTCAAATCGGGAGAATAAAAGATTTCCATTTCTTTATTCTGGTACTAAGGCAAAGATTGTTGAGTACCACTACTCAACATGTAGTGTTTTAATATTAAGTTTCTTTTGTCTACATTAATATACGCAGGATACAGATAAAAAGTAGCGAAATAGCAAAAATTTGAATCGACTGAAACAAAGTGACATATATAGAAGTTGGTTGGTTACCTGTTGTACGTAGATGATGCAGTGCTCATTGCAGCATAAGAATAGGTGTTGCAGACATTCGCCACTTCTCTGTAAAAATAATGTGAAAATAATGGCCTGAATGCAAGCACGACAAAAATCTTGTATTTAAAAGAAACGAAGAACAGACAGTATGCAATATCGAGTAAGTAAGTGGAAAAATATTAGAAACAAGGGATAAAAGTGTTATACTTAGAAAGTATGTTTAGTAGAGATGTGAGATATAAAATAGACATGAAAGGCACAGGTTACCAACAAAAAAGGGTAACAGAGTTACCGATGCCTTAGCTACGTTGATAAGATAACTAAACCTTGGCATGTTTGGTCGTACACAATACAATACTGGTACAGGCGCTGTTATACGGCAGGAAGCGTGGATATTATAAAAGAAAAATGAAAAAACGATGATCAGTCAGTCAATTAAGCCGACTGAATTCGCAATGAAGATACACAGAATAGCAAAAACTGCTGAGGATGTCACTTTGAGAATTAAGCAAAACTTAATCAGTTAGTTTGGACACGTTGAGATAATTAGTGATGAAAGAATGGCAAAAAAATGTATGAATTAAGAGAATGAGTTGTAAAAAATATATTATACATACTCTCTTAGGAGACTTCGGTTGACCGTAGAAGGGGACAAAGTGTGAAGCCAAAAATATGCGAATAATTAAGTATATTCTTAGAAATACAGCACAGTCCTCGATAAACAAAAATAAAATTATTTTTATCATAACAAAAGTCAAAGAATTAACTAGTATTTTTATTTTGATAATAAAAGTAGAGGTGAAATAAGCAACTTAAGGAGTTACTTTTATTTTGGTGTTGTGGTTCAAGTTGTTAGTACATATACTAATCCTATTTCTGATTCTTTATATCCTGTTGATCTCATCACGCTCATTAAGACTAGACTTTTCTCAAGAAGAGATGTAGACTTACCTTATTGCTAATGTAACTTATCTCTGTGCTAGAGATTGTCAATATTTATTGTCTTAGAAAGTTCGCTTGTGCTCCTACGCCACGACCGCCTCGATTATAAGTAAGAAAGCTTAATTTTGTTTATTCAAATTCAATGTTGGGTAGGTAAATATAATACTTAAGAATTTGAGATTTGTTTTAAATTCCATAACTATATGAGGAATTTTTCAGGCTTCCTTAAATTTCTTCACAAACATAACATATTTCTTTTACTAAAATAATGTAATCTGGGATTCTATCGTGAAACAAGAATAAGGGAAAAATTACTGATCTCTACGACCTTGCGCATAATAATAGTTGTTGAATTATCGTCGTCATCAACTACAACGTGTCTGATTGTCGATTCAAATCCAACTTTGGGAAATGTTTGTATTTAAGACAGAGAATTGTTAAGAGAAGTAATCGCATTACCTCAAAAAAATTAGGAGATATAGGTACAAAAGACCCTACAACCTAAACTAAAATATAAACGAAAAAACGAATAAATATTAAAAAGTATACGACATGTTTCTTCACTATCAAAATTACATTATTTTTATTCGCTTCGATTACTTTAATAAATGCACTTCTTTGAGAGGCTGTCGGGCTAAAATTTACGAGCGTATTTACTATCATTCGTTATTCAGTGGTATTCTAGTTGACGTCGCTTTGATGTGGAGAACAAATATTTTTCTCTATTTCTCGTTTCATACAATTGCGGGCCATTGTTATGTTATCTTGCAGATTTTAAGCGATTCTTGGAATGGATAGATGAATACTTTAGGGCCATTCTTGTAAACTTTATATAAGTTTTGTATTTTTGACATTTTAAAATGTTTTTTTACACTTAGTAAAGATTTTTTAAAAATAATGTAGGTATTGAGGCCGGTCGTGGCGCAGCGGCACGAAGTGTGACTGTAAAACCGACTG
>DWAO01001878.1:0-17436 GCA_018230605.1 Heliconius congener
ATATAGCTATTGGAAGTGAATAAGTGTTTCGATATCTACTTTTTGCGTTATAAAACATTCGTATATTTGAAGCGGGCGTAGCCGCACGGGGGCCGCTAGTATTAAATAAAATAAAACACGTTTTAAATTCAATGTTTATTGAAAACACAAGATAATAGCTGTCAGTGAAAATGTCACAACTCACATTTTCTTATTCACATAAAGAAGAAACGCATACCATTCCAGCGGGTACACATACATTGACATTCTTTATATAATTTATCATTATTCATTATGCAAAATCACAAATATCCATCCAATAAATAAAGATTCTTAAAATCATTCTCAATTTGACACCAACAGAATTATTATTAAATTATTTATATGTGAGCAAATAATATAAATTAAAACTTGCTATGATCTTACGTTGTAAATTAGTGTGATGTGTTGCTTAAGTAAACGGCTTTAACACTAGCCATACTAAACAACTAATACTTAAAGGCTAAAAATAAAATAACTTATTTTATAAGTTCTATTTTAAACTTAGCTTCTAATTTCTGGAAGTTTCAAATTGAGATGAGTATTTTTTTTTAAATATTTGGACTACCAGGATGGATGTATAAAGCATGATATATTTTATTATGCAACATTTAATAAATATGCTAATCACAGATGCAGCTTATAAGGCAAGAAAACGTCGATAAAACTTATAAAAATAGTCACAGAATTCAATAGATGTAGAAGATCAATTTTATTTTGACAAGAGAATGGTGTTTTATTTTTAGGCGAAAACAAATAAAATTAATCTTCCAAGCTATCAAGTCGCAGCCAAGAATCAAATAAATTGTATAAATAAATATTTCAAACAACATGCGGAAATAACGAAAAATAAGAATATTATAAAACAAAGCAAATATAAAAAGAACAAAATATGAAAATAACGCTTATTTATACAACATTGTCATAAGAACCCATCACTTAAACTTAATAAAAAATATATAAATAGGTTAAGATTGCACAACTGAATACAAGAAAAGGAATGTCTCTTTGGCCCTTAGAAACTATGAAAATAAATCACAATAGCAATAAAAAAATAATAAATTCGATACAAACAATAGGAAAAACAACCACCAGGACTTAAAAAAAACAATAAAATAGTATTAACACGAATAATATTTACCCGATACAAGTAAGTACAACACTAGTGTCGTAAAGCGACGTGCAGCCATATTTACTTATTGTATACATAATATCTAAAACTATAATAATAGTTTCAATGGTCATGCAATATTTATATCTAACTAAGTAGCTTCTATATGATGCTATCATTTGAAATCTACGTGAGTCTGGCCTTGCGTATATTCTTTTTCTCTGCTTCGGTGAATCCTAAAATATTTTCTATGGCGTTGAGGTGTCCTTGGTGATTTTCTGGGTCTGTTAGGAAATAGTAAATGGCTGACTTCAAAAATTGTAACGTCACCTCAGGGTCTATGTTTGTTTTGCTGCCCTTCTGCGACTCCACTATGCGACGGTACATGGCCTGCAACAGATTTGATTATATTAAAATAATATGTTCAATTTATTTTCGCGAATCTACAGAAAAACGATCTAATGAAATAAAAAAATTAAAATAATTTTACATATAAGTACTACAAAACTAAGTAACCTACTTAAAAAAATCATGTAAAATAAACCCAAAAAAAAAACTACTGAATAACCAACATAATAACCAATTATTTACAATACAATAAGTTTAATATACATTCAAAATACACTTTAAATAAAAAGTATGTGATTTGAAATATTGGAATCTAGAATTATCTTTTTCTTCTTAAAAGTATAGTGAATCTTTTTAAAAGTATAGTGAATTCATAAGTCAGGTCATAAAGCAATGTTGTATTTATATTCATAAATGTTTTTAATATTTTTTAGTATTATTTCCACAAAAAGAAAAGGATTCTATTTTTGAGAAAATATAATATAAAAATTTTAACATAGCAGGAATCGAACACCTTTTGGTAAACTGTCCAAGTGCACTGGAACACCAAGTTAAACATTTATTTGTACTTACAGAAATTCTTATATGCTTGTTACTAAAGAAATTATTTATGAATATAGATAAAGAAACATTGTCTTAAAACCTGGGTGTAATATAAAAAAATTGTTAAAACATCTGTGTCTTAGACAACATCTGTAAACTTAAAATATACCTCGTAATAATATTATCAAAGTACTTCCACCAAATAACCAAAAGAGGCTGTTTCAAAAAATAACATGCAAAGCTAATAAGCACAGGTTAGGTTGTAGTCTAGTCTAGCTATTAGAACTACATTTGTACAGTACAGTCAATGAGTTGTGGCCACTTGAAGCTGTTAGCTGTAGTCTGTGCAACCAACAGATTTAAGGATTTTCATAACTTTTGATTATTATCTTCCCCATTGAACAATGCGTAAAATTTTGGATTCTTAACTTCAGAACCGCCTCAACTCAACAACCATACTACCGGATTGATTAAAATTATATATCAAGAATTTCATATATGAAAAAAAAATCTAATGAATAAAAATAATAAACAAAACAAATTGTATTGAATATGCACAATCATTGCATCAGAAATTCTTCATATAACTTACAATGAATTTATATATATAAATATATATAAAATATTTTTAAAAGTCTATGTAAGTTCCAATTTTATAGAATTATGTATAGAGTGGTGGAACTCAATGCCACACCTTATATCATTTATATACTCATGGGTCTGATTTAAAGTTAGTCTGTACAAAGTCTCCCACCAAGTTAATAAGCCTAGAATACCTATATAACACCATTGTACACATAATATATCAAATTAGCATATTTATTTAACATCAATATAATATATGCGGTGTAATGAAATAAATATTACACAAAATGTTCTAAATTATGACAGATGAGGTCATAAAAGCGAATATGGTTTTGATTACACTTAATTTTTGAAATTATTTTATTATTGTAATTTCACAATTCAGGTATTTATAATAGAAATAATTTAATTGATATTAAAATTAAATAATGAAGCTTACAAGCGAAAATAAAGATAAAACAAGAAAGACAGAGAGAACCTAGTATTAATACATTTCAAATATTATTTTCCAAAAAATCTAAATAAATTTACGATTGCAGCTGTCAAAAGTCGAAACCGGGATGACATAATAAGACCTGTGCACTAAAGCAATGTGTAAATGAATAAAAAAAACGATTTTTTAATCTGTTGGGTGTACTCCAACCTTTCGAGCTCCTAGGACCCATAAAGAAACAGCCTCCTTTGCACTTAGAAGTACTTGTGACTTTGTAGTTCGGTCCGCTGTGAATGCCGTGTCCTGTAATTCACTACACGTTAAAGCGATTGTTAATTTTGCGACTAATTTGCACACCAGGGATGTGGGGCTCCGTAACCGTATATCCGATATAAAACAACTATCTGTACTGTAATCGTAATCGATTCCAGGATAAGAGTCTCGGAACTTTCGGATAATTTCAGTTTTGGACGGATAGTAGACATGAGACTCGTTTGGAAATGTATTTGATTTTGATTGGCCGATCTGACACTGCGCGAGGGGTGCGAACTACATATTAGGAAAATATGAACAACAATTATAACAAATAGCATAACCGCTGACACTATTACAAGTATGTAACAGCAACAGCGTACGTCACCTTTAAAAAAATCTAAGATTTATGACCAAAATGATCCGAAAGTGAAGGATAATCCGATATAATTTTGCATTCGTAACTGAAACCGATATTGTTCTTATATTCGTATCCGTAACTAGATGCGAAATGTTACATCCGTAACATCCCTGTTGTTCCTACTGTCGCGGCCTAATTAATAAATATATTTGATAATCGATTTTTATAAGAAATCGATTTAATAACATATTTATGATGGTGCATAACTATTTTATTTAATAATTTGTTTTAAATTAAGTTCTTGCTTATAGTTAAAGACATCATTGTGTTGTCCTATAAAACAAAGTAACTTCCTTTTGAACTGGAATACACTTATTATATATAAAAATACATAAAATAAAGCAAACATTGAATTTCATACAAATACAATAGTTGTCACCATAATAGTACAGAAACCAGTAGTTTCATAAGTTATTGCAAATAAACATTATCAATATAATATTATTTAAATTTTAAAAATAAATTAATATATTAATTAAGAATTTAGTGTGCATTGAGTAGATAGATTTAATTTTAATTAAAGATTTACATCATCTATGAAAACTAAAAGTATTTAACACCACACAGCAAATGTTAGCTTTTAATTATATTTAATTAACTTCAAATGAGTCTAATTATGATTTTAGTTAAAAATGTAGCCTTGGATTTTGCTAAAGAATTGGGTTAGCTGGGCATCTAGATTTTTCAAATAAAATTATAGAATTTAGTTGTTTATAACTTACTCGGACATTCTCGAGCTCAGTCTGTGTAATTTGGAGTTGTTGTAACAACTCTTCAACTGATACACGATTAAGTTGGCTGGTGCTCGGCTCCGGCTCAACCTCCTGAAATTTTATGACATCATAATAAATGGTAATATAAATCATTAGCAACATATTTAGTAATTTATGAATAAAATAATTAAATATTGTTATTAATTATTCATGGAACTAATACAGCACAGTGGTAATGAATTATTTTCACTTTTCCACTTTGATAAAAAAAAATATGACATTGATTTCTACCAATCAATATACAATGGCTTGAATGAATTCTTGGTGCTAGGTTCCTCATCCTGCTGTATGAAACATAACCAAAGTCTGCAGTATGTGTTAAATCAAAAGAGGCAAAAGAAAGATAATTTCTTCTAAAATAAAAAAAGAATTCAAATTATTAAATCATAAGTACCTTATCCAATTCAAATTTGGCAGCTTCCTTTCCTTTGTTATACATTTGTAAATAAATAGATTTATGTCTACTTTCCTCATCCTCCAATTGCTTGCTTGCCTCTTCCAACTGTTTCTCAAGTACATGTATCCTTTCTTTAGCTTGCTCATAGTTCGGTAATAACTCACAATATCTAGTATTGACATCAGCAAGTTTTTGTAGTAAGGCTTCAACTTTGTCATTATGAGCCTTCTTCATTTCCTGTGTTTCACCAACATGAGCTCTCATGACATCTTCTATTTTCTTTTCATAATAAGATATCAAGCTGCGGCGTTCTTCGTCACTGTCACCAATATCTGTCATACAAGATGCATCGTGGGTCAACATATGTACAGACTCTTTTGAATGTAAGGAAGAATTTGTGAGATCATCAAAATGTCCGGAATCAGTAAATGATCCCTGCATCTCATTGCGACAGCGAGTTGGTGTCTGACCTTTGAAGAGAGGACTGTCGGTGATATCATAGGATCTGTCTTTGCATATTTTAATACTTTCATCGTCCATGGAATGTTCCTCATTTTCATTTTCTCTAACGGTTACAATCTCACTGGAGTTAGATTTTTCATCTGGTGAAAATATTGATGCTTTGTATAATCTCAACTCGACAACTTCTTTTGTGAGTTGGAATATTTCACTGTCTTTCTTTTCTAAGTCTTTTTTTGCTTGGCTTAATAGATTTTTGAGGCGACGGATTTGTTTCTGAGCGCGCTGTGTTGGCGTTAGATATTCCTCTCCTGCTAAGCCGGCATGTGAAGAACAATGCAACACGTAGCGCATCGAGCGTCCACTGAATGTTGTGCCATTGAAAGGCGCATATCCAGCGTCAATTGATGCTGCAGTCGCCGCACTCCCGTAACTGTGAAGGGATTCATCGTCTGGCAAATCCTCAGGTGAACCAGGTGGCGTGTGGGCCGAGTCTGTCATGCTTAGATGCCTATCTATGCACGGTTCTTGTATTTTCAAACAGGATTTCTTTGGTTTATTTTGTGTGTTTGAGTTAAACGACTGAAACAAACATAAAAATAAACAAATTGTAAATACTTGTACAAGTATTTAAAGTAATGCAATGTTTTAAATAAGACTTATTATGTTTCCAAATTAGTTATGCATCCATATAGTAGCCGTGGCAACAAATAAAGCGACTTATTAAAAATACAAAGCCCTACTTACTTGGCTGCGAGGTCGATGGCTTGGCTCCGGGAGACGAGAGCCATCGCTTCGTTGTTTATGGTTTGTATTTTCCGTGATTATTGGAATATATTTTCTAGTTGTTAAAGGAGATCGTTGCACCATTTTCTCACCGCGCAGCCGCAGTGAAGATGAGCGGTGGAAATTTCCTGTGACATTTCCTGCGCAGTAGTGCTCATCTTGAAACTCAGCAAGTCTTCTTCCGCAATTTCTATTCATTTTATCTAATTAAATCACATTGACGTAGCGTTCTGCAAAAATTTAACAGATGGGTAAAATTGAAATTTAAGCAAACAAAATTCATAATATAATGTCACAGATTATTAATATATTTACAGATTATACATTTTTAATCAGATGTTTTATTGTATACCGTAATGTATATTTAATTAGTACCGTAGTGAAGTATTTATTGCTATTGCATATTATGCATTAGATGTATTTTTGAAACACATCTAATGCATAATATGCAATACCAATAAAACAATCTTTATAATGATATTTTCGAAACTAACCGTCGTAGCGCAGTGGCACAAGCGTGTGACTATAACGTACGGTGGGTTAGATTTCCATTCAGGGAAATTAATTATTGAATATCATTAATTCCTCGCTCTGCGACTCTCGCAACAAGGCAAAGCTCGACGTTGAGTTCCACCACTCAACACGCAATACCTTGAAAATTCACTGGAAAATGGTTGCACTTTCTCTGTATAAAAATTATAATACGCTAACTGCGTTGGTAACCACTGAACACTCAGAACTGTGTGGAAAATTAAACATAGAAGAGAAAGAATAGAGAAGCTGTTCCCCTTATTATAGATATAATAAAAATTAATAAATCCAATCGGTTAAAAAATCCTTCCAGTAATCACCAGCTAGACATTGGTCGAATATAAAAAAAATACTTTATATAATATTAAGAAGTTGGAAACAAGTGATAGTAAAAGTAATGTTCATGTAATGAATCCATTACTGTTCAGATCTGATGACAAATTAGGTCGACTCACGCGAAGCTGAGACAGTAAAAAATGAAATTGCAAGCATTTTAAATATAATGTATATATTATGTATAATAAACTGTATGAAATTATAAATCAATATACATGCAATAAACTGCAGCAGAAAATCAAGGGAAAAGGTATTCCAACCTCAACTATTTCGTGGTTCTTTTCTATGAGGGCATTGGAAGATGACCCTTAACTAGAGGTACAATTATTTTTGAATTGTTTTTGGACCTAAACACATGGTTTATATTATTATTATTTTTATTTGTTGAAAAAGTTAAAAAATATAATCTATTTAGATGATTTTGCAGTATCTAGCCATAGTTGTTATAAAAGATATTATTAGATTACCTACCTACTTATTTCTGTCAATGACGTCTGATGACCTGGACCAAAGGTAAATTTAAAATTTTTATGTGATACTTTATCAACTTGAAAATGTACTATGTACTAACGACGCGCTTGCGGCTTTACCTGTTTAAATTACGTAATTATTTATTAAGTAATCTAAATTATATTGTTTTTCTGGATAACATTATCATTTTAAAATAAAAATAATATTAAAAAAAAGATCAGCTAATTTAATAATATTTTAATTCAAATTTTTTGGGTGTTAATGATTTTAACGAACCAAATACTTTATATTGATGAATCGGTTTAAATGAATCAAACACTAAATGTTAAGAGAAGTTTGTCTAAGTAACTATATTAGTGAAAATTGAACCTAAATTGGTTAAGCCGATTCAAAGTCAAAACCAAATAATTTTACACAAAATAAGAAGTTACACATGTAATTTTTGAACGTCAATTAATTTACCACCAATTCACTAAAGTTAAGTACAGCTTCCAGCAAACTGCAGTTACTTCCGGATTCACACTAACTTATTAACTTATCATTAATCTTCATTCTGAGGTTAGCGTAATTAAAAGTTTCAAGTTTAAAACATTCAAAACGGCAACCAGAAAATTTTTTAATAACCATTCTTTTGCATTCTTTAATTAGTTTAATTACTGATAATTAAGTTATTGATAAGTGCTCTCAATAATAAATTTTCCATGTAGACACTGCGATACAATTTTATTATAAGAATAGAGTATAGTCAAGCCCTAGCCAAGGCGTTAAATTATTATTACCAGGGAGATAGAGTACGCAGTTGAATTCCATCACTTAACACAAAATATCTTGAAATCACGCAAAAGTTGTGAAAAGATTAACAAAACAGTAATTTTTCTCTGCCTCATTTGCTGGAGGAGTATAAAGCTGACAACAAAAGAATAACGTGCTTTATAATAGCGCTCATAAAAGTTAATTATCTAAAAATAAAATTCATATTTAGGTAATTATATACTAGGCCACGTTAATATCGACCAAACAAAAATGTAAGTTTCGTGGTTACCGCTAAGCGGTGTTACAACATCATGATATTGTAAAACCAGTAAGAAACGTTTCTCAGAGAATATTGCAAGAATGAACAAACGACTTCACAACACTTATTTTGTGCAATTATATATTGTTTTCGTTGTCCTAATAAATTTATAATACCTACAACGAGTGTGTCCTATATTATAAATAAAAATAAATATATATATATATATATATATATATATATATATATAATATATTTTGGATGATGTAGACTAACATATTAGCGGCAGAGGGAACCTAGTGTTAAAACATTCTGTTCCTTATTGTCCGCCGAATTCTGCAGGCATTGCGTGTTGAATGCCGGAACTCGCACACGCTTATATCTTGATACCAGAGCGAAGAAATGAAAATATGAAATTTTATTTTCTTTTGCTCGAGTGGGAATCGAACGCTCAATCCATCGCGTTTACAATCGCACACACGCTTGTCCCTGCGGCACGAGTAGCCTCTGGACATATTAATTAATTTTATTATAACTAAAACAAATAGATTCAATCGGTGCATAGTTTTGATTATGAACAATGCATAAATTAGATGTTTATTAATAAGCAACTAGTACTTCTATTTGCAGCTTTCGCAACGATTTCACTTGTTTAGAACGTAATCTTTTTTATCGTTAACACTCCATAACAACCCGTGCGGATCGCGATTTAGTTATAGGGTAACGAAAGACCTCAATTTATGTCTTTA
Organism: Heliconius congener; assembly: GCA_018230605.1. NCBI lineage: Eukaryota > Metazoa > Arthropoda > Insecta > Lepidoptera > Nymphalidae > Heliconius > Heliconius congener. Next base: position 9,226 of record DWAO01001878.1, read on the forward strand.
GCTATGGGCCGATTACTTTTTTAATGAAAAGGCTAAATTGAAAAAATATTTCTCAGAATTTGATAGTAATTTTATTTCGGAATCGATTTTTCTAGAAAGCTTAGAATATCTAAGCGATTTAAGCGTTGAAAGATGCTTAATTTCTTACACATTAAAATAATTAAAGTTAGTAGACCGTTTTTATGAATAATAAAATCCTAATGTGAGAAGTTTCCACTATTATAACAGCGCCAAGGTCGTGAAAGATAACTTAGCAGAAAATGTTTAAAATTTGCTAGAGACCTTGACGTCGGGTCCGTATGGCCGCTGGCCAAAACGTGAAATGGAATTGTAATAATGCTAGGCACGGTATGTTAGGCGCACTGGCTGTTGTATAATCATTTTTTCCATCAAGTTCTACTAACATTTGAACTGATTGTTGTCAAATGGCTTTAATTTTGCTCCTTCACTAACATAGGCAAATCTGACATTTTTGCGGGATACGCAGAGATAACTAAATGTCAAAATATTTCAGTAAATATTCTTTTTTCGCTCGTTTCCAGATATTGTCTTTCGGGTGGTAGAACGAAACACCACACTCTGGCCTCTGCGGTCTATATAATCAAACTGAAGATTCTTACGGAAAACGAACGAACTTACATGCACATAGAAAATCATAGTTTATGTAATCTTCATCAAGTGATATTTACTATTGTTATTAAACAAAGAAATCATGAGTAAGTTTCAAAGGTAAATAATATGTTTAAATCTTAGTTAGTTACTCTTAAATATAGCTACGTTTTACAATTACCACCGACCATGAACTGTGATTAATTGCATTGTATATTAAAACATATAATATTTTACTTGAGACTAATCTGATTATCATCTACAAGGACAAGGCATAATAAAAAAACTCTCGAAGATATTGGCTATAAGTATTTAACTTACGATTCATCTAACATCGATCTATATTATACAGTTAAAAGTAACTACTTGGTAAGTTGTGGTTCCTTCCAACTTATTGCTAAAACTAAGTACAAAAATTAAGCACTTACTAATATTGTAGACTTGCACGATCAGATCCGACATTCCCGCGAAAACTATTGGAAAAATGAAAAACACTCATCATCACAAAGAGTTATCATACATAATAATATAAATATCGTATTTCGTTTGTTCGTTCGCACAGAATAATTCGATTAGTAAACAGAATTCAACTCAGTCTTCGCAAATTACATAGAGTAAACCATCCACGTTAACTTTTACGCTAAGAATGTTGCGGCAAGTTGTCGGAGCGCGGTCTACCGTCGCTGACGCCCCTTCTCGGCTACGACGGCGCAACTGCACGGCTATATTACATCGGAAAAAGTGAACTCTATTGTCAAATATATCAATAAACTCAATATTACACAATATACCACGTTACTGTTATATAACATAACGTTGTTACTTCAAGTTGCGATAGTACAATTGTCAGTGACTCGTTGGACTATCGCTGGTGAAAAACCGCAGTGAGCGGTCGAGGAGACTGTACACGCTGCCATCTAGTGCTAAAAAGGAAACATTAAACGTTTTTTCTAAAGTTTTTGTTAAATATTATTGTGAATTGAATCACTCGAGTGGATCGTCCGCGAATCGAAATGCGGTTCATTTTGTTTTTACAATAAAACTACTTGAAATCGCGCACCTCGGTATCTACGCCATGTTACGTAGGTGCTAGGATAGATAAATATATAGATAGTAGTAAGTCCTACTAAAATATTCTTCTGTATCTAATATTATTCCGAAAAGGTGAGTGGGGAACGGAGTGTCTTAGCACTAGGTTCCCTCTGTCTACACTGCTGTGTGCGGGACACAGCGTGAAGCTGATTTTTATTTAATATAATGCTAGCCGGTCACATAAGCGTGGCTATTGAACACGCCGGTATTGTTTGGTAAAAATCGACCAATAGAAATTGACCGGTGAGTTGCAATGCGGATGGAAATGGCGGCAGTAGATTTTTTTCCAACGGCTATAATTATTACGACGTAGTCTGATAACGATGAAAACACGCTCAACAAGCGTTTGTAGCGCCATTTTCTATTTAGTTTTTGATTTTTATCATATAATTAGCTTTCCATAGTGTCGGTTACGACTAAATTACTTAAAGGTAAAGAAACTTGCCAATTGATCAGTTAACAATATACTACTTAGGAGATGAGAACTCAAATGAAAGCAACAAAATAATCACCCAGTTTAATTACAAATATTAAGATTCGTTTATATTTCGCCGCCAAATTATTATTTTTTTTGTCCAATATTGGATTTGATCACTCAACGATGCGGTTGAGTGATCAAATCAAATGCATTACTATTACGTATCTAATTAATACACTTCCTCTGTAATCATTACGTACTCGCACTTGTAGGTGTAAATTTCAACCACAACATTTAAGCAACATTTCATGAAAATAAAAAAAATATTTATAAAAACAGTTTATAATAAAAAATATATTTATAAAAACTTATTTTTCACTTTTTTGTTAGGATTCATTATGGTAATTATAATCATGATGTATCTTTTTGAAATGCTCGTATTGAGCTCTTGAATTTGATACTAATATTGTGATATTCAAAACGATTCTTATTCGAATCGAAACGAATCTAACGATACCTCAATTACGTAAATCCGTTCAGCGGTTCTGGAGATATGAGGTATTAAAGAATATTACATACAAACATACAAGATACGCGCGAAAAACATAAACCTTCCTTAGCAGTTGGGAAAAATACAGCTTCACGGTGTATCCCGCAAGTAGCAGGGTCGACAGAGAGAGCCTAGTGTTAAGACATTCCGCTCTCTACTTTCCACCGAATACTGGAGTTATTGCGTATTTAGTGACGAAATTTAACGTTGCGCTTTTGGCGTGACACCAGAGAAAATGACAATATAAAAATTATTTAATTTGATCGATTGGGGATCAAAATCATTACCTGTCGCGTTTACAGTCACGACGTTGCGCCACGACTGGTCTCCTATGTACCTATATAATTATTAAATATTTTTTACTTATTTATGTTCATTATTATATTCGGTCAAAGTTATAGAAATGTAGAGATGTATAAAGACTTCATCTATCACGTTTTTCTGAACAATCAGTTGGTCCAAATTGAAACTCCCAAGAACTTATAGAAAAAACCTTAAGAAAAATTGAAAGTAAAAAATCTCTTTAAACTAACAAAGCGTTAACGCGATAGCTGTCGGGTTGTGTTTTATATTGTATATAAAATCCTTTTATTCAAGATATTCAATATACCAATTCTGTTTAATATATTAATATATATATATATATATATATATATATATATATGTATATATCGCACCATTAGAATTATAGTGACCTAATCAAGAACACCATGATTTTGAGTTTTTGTCAGAAATCGTCGTCGTCGACCTAAAACGACGCTCTGTACTCAGCAGGGTAGGCAGAGAGAACTTAGAACTAAGATACCTAGTTCCCCGCTTTCCGCCGACCTTTGGAGGTGTAAAGTGGGTCACTTTCTTACAAGTACAAGGTCCAAAATCATGGTTTTTTTGATTAGGCCACTATAATTCTAAAGGTGCGATATGTATGAGTATGTATGTAGTTATATATAATATAGGTTTCATACAAAAATCCGTGTAAATTTTTTAGCTTTCACGCATCAGCTTTACTGTATCCCGCACACAGTAGGGTAGCAAGAAGGAGTCAGAGGATTAGCTTAGTAAGACACTCCACTACCTACTTCCCATCGAATTTTGGAGGCATTGCGTGTTGAGAACTCAACTTCGCGTTTTGCCCCGACACCAGAGCGAAGAAATAAAAATATTCATTATTTCATTTCCTCAAGTGGGAATCGAACCCACAACCTGTCGCGTTTACAGTCACATGCTAGTGCCCCTGCGCCACGACTGGCCTCATTATTCCCCGATTATATTTTTTAAACCTTTAGAATTTCGACGCCGCGCTAAGCGATTCGTGTGAAGGTTGTTCAATAATATCTACTTAAGATTGGATTAACATTGTTAAGGATTCTTAAATGACAGATTTTCCGTGGCTTTTAATAATCAACACTGTAATTTAAAGATTTTTGTTCTAAAATCTTGAACACAAGTTTTAAATGAACAGGTTCAAAACCAACCTAACAACTTTTATGTAGCGAGGTTCTTTTTTTTGCTCTGATTTAAATTGGTGACATAGTACCTCTGTTTGTACAGGTTTGAAACAAGATATAGCTATTGTGAGTAAATAAAATATTTATAATTATTATTTTTATGAAAAAATTAAATGTTAAACTATAAAACCTTAAAGGTTATTTGTTAAGTTTTCCATTTTTCATCAAACGTCGATATGAATTATATATATTGGTATATGATATAGAATAGAACAAAACAAGGCAGTTCTTGTTTTATAAGTTGTGTCCCTGATTGATTTAATGAGAGAGATCTCTATGTTAAATCCACTCGCTTTTTGTTTAGTTCTTTATTTATTTACATATTTATTTATTTTAAAATGAATTTATTTTCATTAAAAATACCTTGTTTTTCTCCTTATACATATACGTAGTATTAAAATCAAGCCACTTAGTAGCGACGTCCGATCCGACATAAAAAAAGTGTAATCATCGAAACAAACATAATCGTGTAGTCTATGCGGACGAAGTCGCGGGAGCAACACTATATTTTTATATACTATAATATTCACAAAGTATAAAATTAACAAAACTGTGATAAGCAGTCGTCTACCACGACTGCCGTGTCGAAACGTGATGCACGATTCTGTTTAAATTGACGTATCGTAATTTGCAATAACATAGGTAATTGTTAACATTTATTATATGCTGCAAATATAAATAATCTGTTTCATTTTAGTAAAAAGAATTTTGAATTTGTGCAAAATATATTGTACATATAGAATAATTGTGCTTTACATTCAAAACGGAATCTGTTATTAAGCAGTTTAGAATAAATTTAGAATAATTGGGCAAGTAAATAAACAAAATAAAATAAAAGCTGTTCCAGTTGTGGCCAGGTGTGGCGCAGCACTACAAGCGTACGCGCGGTAACGCGACAAGTTGCCGATTCGATTCCCACCCGAGGAAAGAAAATACTTAATATTTTCATTTCTTCTCTTTGGTAACGAAGCAAAACGCGACGTTGACTTCTACTTAACACGCAATACCTCCAGAATCCGGCGGAACGTGGGAAACGGAAGTGTCTTAATTGAAACGGAATATCATAGCACTACGTACCCAGACTCCCTCTGCATGCCCTGCTTTGTGCTTGATACAGCTAAAAAAACGGTTCTTTAAGGAAGAGCTGCTATATAATATAATAATATTCAAATCGATATAAATATTCAAATTTTGTAAATAGTGTTGTTCATGTAATTATGATTTAAGAGTTATTTGTTCACTAAAGCAATTGTGTATCGTATCGACGTAGATGTAACGTAAAACCAGCCTTTACACGGCTCAACGCTCTCGCTCTCTCTAGATTTCTCGAACGGTATGAACGTTTTATTTGCATGCGAGTGCATAAGACACCAATTATGTTTATGCACATCAGATAAAGTCTCGAAGCCAAATGTTAGAAGAAGAAGAATGTTATTTATTATTTATTAATTTTAATTAGTTATTTAAATAAATGTGCTTTTTTTTAGTTTGTTTTTTACAGTTAAGGGTTTAGTAAAAAAATAAATATTAAGTTATTTTTATAAAGGTAGTTTTTATAACAGATTTCATGAACGTTTTATATTGTTATTCTATTCATTAATTTTTTAGTACAACTTAAAATGTATTGATTTTTCTTCTTAATGCATTTAAAAAAAATATAGATTTATAATAACTTTATAATATCAACGGACTTAGGTACTCAATGCTCATGTTTATTATAAACATTTAAAATAATAATAATTTGACTAAAATAAAATATTAAATAAAAAGGAGAGACTAAATATTCTTTATTCAAAATACTTATCGAATTGTATGTTTAGTAAGTAAGTTTTTATTATTATCATACAACAATTATATTTTGATAGAATTAACCTTGTAAAAAATTTTTGCAAATAGAAATGTTAATGTTTTTTATAAATAAATAAGTTCATAAATTTGATAGATTGGGATTTGAACACGTACCTTACATATTTTAAACCATAATAAAATTATAACATAAAGCGCATCGTTGAGTTCCACCACTGGTCCTGCAGTGTCTCGAATTCTATCAGAAAACGGACGGTCTTGGCGATGGCGATTCTCCCTGTTTACTCTGCTATGTTCGAAAAAGTGTGAGTGTCAGCGTCGAGAAAAAAGAATTTAGGCAGAACACAGAAGACATTGTGGTGCACGTGCCCAATAACTGATCACGTCAATGGGTTTGATTCCCTCTTTCAATATAAGCGGGAGGAACGTAAAACCAGTATAAAGACATTTAAAAATCATGGTTATTGTAAATTAAATGAACCTATAGGAAGGAATATCTCCTTTTATATCATCAGACACAACGTCACCAACTTTCCTTAAAAGGAAACCCGCAGACGGCTGCCACATTGTTTTATAAATGAAGTATAGTTTATAGTTACGTTTTCTTATATAATCTTCTCTGGTTTCAATAATAATAATCGATGTTAAATATTATAACAAAAAGATAGCCATTTATAGGAAAATCGTTAAATTATTTAAATCTTCTGTGGTAATCTTTATTTTTTGAACGTGTCTTTTTTTTGTACTAAGATTATTAAAAAGTTGATAATTATATAACTGATTACTTTAAGATATTATACATATCCTTACCTTATCATGCGGAAATTCTTGCCTTTATACCGATATAAAACGGCAAAATAGATTATAACCTGATAAAATTATATTGTGTTCTGATTGAATTTTCTTTAAAAGTGTTCATATCATATTTACTTTAGAGCTAGTTCGTTTGTTATTAAAAATATGCAATATAAAAAATATGAATCTTTTTAATCAAGCTCTAGAAAATGTACCAATAGAAAAAGTAATTACAATTGTTGTAATATTTACTTATGAATAGATACAGTCACTTGATTTTATGTTACGTCAACAAATACCAGTTAGATGTGGTACTATTTTTTTTTTTCACATTTTTTCCCCGGTGACTCACGCGTGTTATCTACGTTCTCTACTTGCCGCCCCATATCGAGATAAAGTATTTAACACCATCTTCACCCACAGATTTTAACGCCACCGCGAGGGGGAACGACCCCACATTAATGAAGTTTACAGTCCGTTACTGACCAAGTTTATGACTGTAATAGAAAATATTATCAATTGAAAGGTTTTTTTTCTTCACAAGCATTTATGATAATTATCTTACGTTTATGATTATTACCCCTAGAGTTTAATATTAAGACTAGTCTTTTACTCAACAGTCAAAATCCCTATATAGGTTTTTGTTAAAAATAGATAGCCTAAGTGCTTTTTTAAATGACCGTAGAGTTACCCGATAATAATATAATTGTTTACTTTCACATTATACGTAAGTGTATGTATAGAATAGCTTGTTATATTTATTATCAATCTTGCTTTATTTTCCATTATTAAAATGACAAAAAAAACATATTGTTAGTAAATTACATCTACTTCTAAATGGAATTCAGCCTGGGATATAAGATTTATAGACTTTGTTGTCACACGCAACTTCGTTCGCGTGAAGTTTATGATATTTGCTATGACACAATCTATTGTGCGTAATACTAAAACAATAGTGTTACTGAACAAAGTGACAAAATCATTGTTTTACTAAATCATTTCAACGAAAAAATTACTTTATATTGATAAAACTTTTTTAATTTAAGGAACGATTTGAAAATAAAATAAACAATAAATGTTACGGAAAGTTTGCTAAAATACAAAGTAGTGAAAACTGTATTTAAAAAGGTTCGCCTGTTTCTGAGATCAGCGTGTACAAACGCTAAGATAAACAGACTAAATAAAAAAAACTATTGTTATGAGTTTTATTACTACATTGATAAATACCCCAAATAACAGATTTTCTTATATACATATCACCCACAGACGAACAGCAATCAGGTACGGTTTTACTATATAGGATATACATAAATACATAGTACAATTTAGCAAAAGCATACAGGCCAATCATGAGGCAGGAAGTGTGACTGTAAAACCTGGCTGGTTGTGGGTTCGATCCCAACTCGAGGAGATGAAATATTTACTTAAATTTA
>DWAO01001879.1:0-17434 GCA_018230605.1 Heliconius congener
TATATATATATATATATATATATATATATATATATATATATATATATATGTAGTATAACTGACCGGTGACGGAGACGCGGTCGTCGCCCCGCAGCGGCACGCCGTCGCGCGTCCAGTGCACGGCGGGCAGCGGGTACCCGTCCACCTCGCACGGCAAGTTGATCTCCGAGCCCGCCGCCACGCGCGTGCGCGAGCTCACGATGCGCGTGCTCACTGGCACTGCGTACACACACACGACACGTATATGTACTATTCATGTACACAATGAAACACTAATAGTGGGTTCTTTAATGACAGTAATAATTACAAAACAACAATCATTATCACATAAAATAAAAATATGAAAGTTATAAATATCTATTATTAGATTTTTTTTATAAATATTTGTTCTTTGACAAAAATTTACGTTGTTCCTTTATTCACTTGATAATTTTTTGTAATAGTCACCATATCATAAATGAATAGTTCCGCTGAAATAGCATCAACTGAACACTTTTATTTTACAAATAAACTAACGATGTCATGAAGTTATAAGATGTACTCGTAGGTTACATTAACATGCAAAGAGAGATCATGCACCAAAACCCATCATGCAATGAAGAATAATGAAGCTTTTATAGTAAAAATTAAAATTAAAACATGTATCAAGGTACGGTCTTACCGGTGAAGACTGGCCTCTCCATAAGCCTTGGCTCCGGCGTGGTGGAGGACTCAGTGGTGGGCTCGGCGGTGGTCATCGGCCCCTCCCCATACCTCGGCAACAAGAACGGGTGGTCCTCCTCGATGTCGGTCCTTAATGCTTCTATGGTGACCGACCACTCGGCCGGCGACTCTATGCCATTGTAGGCCTGGCATATGTACTCGCCGAGAGTGTCGGGGGAAAGCTTGCGTATCTGGAGCACGTTGTCGCGCGCCTCGTAGAGCGGGCTGCTGTAGGGCACCATGGGGCCGTCGCGGCCGTGGTACCAGTATATGGCAGGCGGCGGGAACCCGTACGAGAGGCAGCGCACGCTCAGAGGCCGTCCCAACTCTCCCATCACCACCGCGTTGGGTTCTCCCGCTATACCCGCCTTAGTATTCACAGGACCTAGCCCCGTCCCCTTTGTTAGTACTACACTCTACGGCTTGTGAATATTCATTTGTTTTTTTTTGGTTGTTCATTTATTTGGTTGCAAATAATGAAAACGATACCAAGCTAATAGTCTATTTTAGAAAGATTGCTTGTTGTTTTTAACTGTGTTTAGAGTACAATTGGAACTTAGCAAGGAAATCTAATTTTCTTTTTTAGTTTGTATTTTGAAAATAAAAGGTGTACATATAGATATATACATCTTTATGTATCTACTATCATTTTATTCAGCTGAAAACGAAACTTCAATATTTACAACCAACTCATATGAATCAAAGTGAAAGGAACATTCACAATCGAATATTATTTCTAGTAAGCGAATCCAAACCCATGAATATCATACCATATTTTATTAAAATAAATGTAAATAATGTTCTTGGATGCTCTAACATTACGTAAATATCAGTGACAGTACACTATCGCATACATAAATAACACTAACACTATAGTACAAATAACAAATATTAGAAATATTTTATTTAGAGAATCCAAGAATTCAAGAAAACAACTAACTACTGTTAATGATCGCAAAACCTGTGTAATGTGCGCGTGCGCAGAGCAGCGCGAACGCAGCGATCACTGAGAGCCGTAACATGACGCGTGAGTACTGTCGCCTGCACCGACCGCCGTCTGACTGACTCTATTCCAATGTATCATCATCAACACATAACGACATAATAGGGAACCTCAAACACTGAATTCCGGGATCATCCAAGAATATAAAAATATATTTTAAATAAAAAAAATATTAAAGTATATTTTCGTTTTATTTGAAAACATAATTCATAGTGATTCGCCGTTTTAAAATATTATAAGCAACAAATGTGCCGATAAGATAGAGGGCCCGAGGGAAGCTCTGATCATATTTAGATAAAAGACTGTTGACTACAAATTTTGCGGACATCCGACGCAATGATAAAATATAACATTTATGCCAAACGAAATGAACGACTTTGTAATCACAAAATTATGAAATGAATAAGTTCCGAGCATTATTTTTTACGAACTGCCTCTCCTAACGACTGATGTTTTGAATTTAATAGGACATATATACAAGTAACAATATAATCTTTAGTATTTAAATCTGTTGATCATAAAAGATCTATTCCTTAGGTTCTAAGGTTATCGATGTTTGTTTATTTAGCCTTAGTGTATTTATCATCTAGGAAACGATAACTATCAGAAAGATAACGTTATTCTTTCTAATTCTAACTGTAATTACAACTTAATATTAATTATAAATATAAAAAAGTTGAAAAAATATAAAAAAAAATCATATAAAATCAGCTACACGCTTTAAACAGCAGACTAGGCAGAGGGAACCTAGTGATAAGATACTCCGTTCCTCACTTTACGCCGATTTTTTCGAGGCATTGCGTTTTGAGTGGCGGAGCTCAACGTCGGGTTTTTTTCCAAGGTGCCAGAGCGAACATACGAAAAGCGAATAAAAAATATTAAGAAAATAATACTGCATTCCCTCGAATGAGAATCGAACCCACAATCATCGCGTTACAGTCACACCTTGTGCCCCTGCGCCAGTCGTGGCCCAAAACGTAGAGGTTTTACTATGGCTATTTTCAAACAGTACATATTTTGGTCCCTTTTCGTTGCTTCTCCATTATCGCGTTAAAATAATTATCAGCAAGTGATTGGTTCAAAAGTGTCGAAATACTCATATGTGGTCCAGATGTGGACCGACAGTTCTGCGTAGCGTCGTGTTACATTGATAAAATGTTAACGCTCTCAGTGATTGCTTTTTTTGTAAAAAAAATAATTAAAGCATACGTATTGAAAATAGAGAGTTATTCAAGTTACAGTGAAAATATAGAAAGAGTTGTAAATGAAGAATAATAAAATAAAACCAAGTTGACTAAAATCTACTTCAAGTCACAATGTCATTGCATTTAAAAATAGAAAATTAAAAGAATAAAAAAATGAGAAGAAGAAGAAGAAGGATCATCAAAATGCATTGCCAAATACTCTATCACCTCAAACACAACACAACTGCGAACATGAACACAGACAGAACTAAAAACTTAATGTCAATCTTTTCTTCTGAAAAGTATTCTTATTTAAGTAAAACATTTTAAATATAAAAAATTAAGTTCACGTTCACAGCAGGTTCAGCTTACACTAAATAAACCTGGACTATTAGCAACTCTATAATGAATGTTAAAACCATGTTTTTTTTGGGAATTCTCGTGCTATCAACATCATCATCTGTTGTCGTACTTTTGGTTGGCTATTAATGCACTCACCGTCGACCTCGAGGCGTATCTCCTGCGTGGCGTGGCCGAGTTCGTTGGTGGCGACGCAGATATACACGCCGGAGTCGTTGCGGTACAGGGATACTATCTCCAGCGAGCCGTCCGTCAGCAGCCGGTAGCGGCCCGTGTCGCTCTCGATCTGCACAGCAAATGGCAATACAGTAATGGCGGTGGTAGCTCAATGTTTTTACGCGCATATGGTGAAGATAAATGGTCTGCAGAGAGAGTTTAGTGTCAAGACACTTTCTCGTTCTCCGTTTTTACTTATTAGTCGTTATTGTGATGGATCGTCAACAAACTATATCCGCGGATACAGACACTTCACGATATATCTCGCACACAGCAGGGTAGACAGAGGCAATGTAGTGTTGTAACACTCCGTTCCCTACTATCTGCTGAATTCTGGAGGCATTGCACGTTGAGTGGTGGAATTCAACGCCGCGCTTAGCATCCACTCCAAAGCGAAGAAATGAAAATTTCTTGGCTCTTCGACTCTTAAATATTTAATTTCCTGGAGTGGGGACCGAATCCACAACTAATAGCGTTTACAGTCACTTTTTGTGTTACTTCGACACGACTGGCCTCAAAAAATATAGTACTCGTATGTAGAAAGTGTGTAGGTATATTATAAAGAATTCAAAAGTATTTGAGCGACAGAAGTACCGTAATGGCTCCCCATCGCCAGGTGATGGTGGGCGGTGGGTTGCCGTGGAACAGACAGCGCAGCGTGGCCTTGCCGCCCTCACTCGCGCGCACCTCCGGCTCCGTGAGCGCCGCGACTGCGCTCGGCGCCTGCGGCAGTTCTGCGGGACAGACGGGCATCGTTGCCAATATTAGTAAAGACACTACAAATGAGCTTGTTCACTACACAAATTGACAAATTCAGATTTTTACATACATACATACGGAGGTAGTCAGACAGAACGGAGCGCCAAACGCTACGGTCTCTACATACTTCCCTCGCATTGTCCACTGTCATCAACCTCTTCATATATGCCCTCCGGGGAGTTCTCACGCTTTTACGGGAACTCCCTCTATCTTTGATGCTGTGTTTTCAGAGGCGAACCGAGGTCTCCCCCTACCTCTCTTACTGCTCATTGCTGTACCTGCCATTCTGTGTATCTCTTCATTGCGGATTCAATCAGCTAAGCTGACTTCGCATATCCTACAAAGAGATTGCATCTCCACAGCATTCATCTTTCTTTCATTTATCTTCCGTAATACCCACGTTTCGCTGACGTATACAACACTGCATTGTGTACGGCCAAACGTACAGCTGTGCTGATATTTTGCTGACTGATTAATATTAAGAATATTAAGTCCCTTTCTAATGTTAAATATGACATAAACATAAATATGTTATAACACGACTATAAACTGATACGTACCGGGAGCTCGCACGGCGTTGGGATCGGAGGTGGCGGCGGGCGAGGATGCGGGCGCGGGCGTGGCGGGCGGCGCGGGCTGCAGGCACAGGCTACTGCAGCCGCGCTCGCAGCACTTGCCCACGCCGATGCAGTCCGCATCGTCGTTGCACTCGCGCCGGCACTGTCCCTCTGCGATCTCTGATTCCTCCACATCGGGGCACACGCCCGTCTTGTTAACTGCATAGAAATATTTTTACTTACTTTAAGTGCATACTTTAAAAAATATATATATAAAACACGGTCTTTAACTCTTTAAATTATTTTATTACTATTCATTGTGTCCTATAGAGACCGAGGTGGTTAGTGTGTATTACCAGTCCTGCAGTCGGTGGAGTAGCGCACGTCGGCAGTGAGCGCGTCGCGGTAGGGCGCCGCCACGCAGCGCTGGCCGGCGCCGCAGCGCGCGCCTGCGCACGGGTGGTCGAGGCACGTGCAGCGCTCGCAGCCGTCGGCGCCGGTAGCGCGCCGCACGCCGTAGTGGCACGTGAGGCGCTCGCACTCGCGGCGCAGCGGCGCGCAGTCCACGTCCACGGGCACGCACGCGCAGCGCTCGCAGCCCACCGCCGTGCGCGTGCGCTGCACGCCGTACTCGCAGCGCAGCGCCGCGCACTCCGCCGCGTACGCCGAGCAGTCGGGCACCACCTCGTTGGACTCTACTGTGGAAGCCACCCGCTACCGTTAGCTGCGATACTTTGTATTCTTATTTATACTTACGATATGTAAATAAAAATAGTTATAGTACAGCATGGTGATGATAGAAAAGTGCGTGAAAAGAAAAGCGTGCAGTCGGTGTAATGTGAGAAATCTGGTAATCGGATAATTCGTCTCACGTCACATACGAACGTATGTTGTGGAAAGGAGCAAAAGAACAAAGGTCGTCTCGAGAGCGCAAGCTCGATGCAAGTACCGAAAGGTATGCAGAGTGCGGCGCAGTCGGCGTAGGACGCGAAGCTGTTGTCGTTGCCGCCGCAGCCGCGGAACACGAAGGGCAGGCAGTCCCCGAGGCCCGCGCTGTAGTACCAGCGGCGCGCCGGCGCCGGAGCCCCGCAGCGCGCGTCGCCCGTCGCCACCGCGCGCAGGCACGCCGGCGCTGCACCCGCGCACGTTACTGCACCGCTCCACTCACACATCACCATTCACGCCGATCACATACAAACTTTTTGTATCCTTATTTCGTTACTGAATACTATCTCATTTTTTTTCTTTTCACTAATTATAGATAAAAATTATATCTAAAAGAGTGCGCCAATATTATCAGAATGGATTTTTGATCCATTAAAACCAAATTTTATTAGTAAAGTACCAAGATATAATAATGCGAAAGCATGAATGAATAGGTACAATAGCAGATACGTTTTAATTATTCGAAAGAAGTAATCTCTATTTAAAAAAAAAAGTAAGAAATCGAAGTAGAAGTACGACGATGTTAGTAAAAGAAGTAGAAAATATGCTCTACTGGACGTACCCGGTGCTGTGTGTCCGCAGAGGTCCTCGCACTCGTCAACGGTGGAGAACCGGTTAGGTCCGCCGTCGCAGCCGCCGTACGCGAACGAGAGGCAGCGTCCATTCAGCGCGTCCCAGTAGTACTTGGGGATTGCGGCTTGGCAAGGGCCGGCGTCCAGGGGAGACCCGCACACGTCTGCTTTCCATTGTATTTGTTAAAAACATGACGTATGGACGTCAAAGGGAACTTTGTTTATGTATAACTAGCCATTCTTTTTTTTAATTCGCTTTTATTAGGTGGAGCTGTAACTAAGCATGTAATAAAATCTAAGAATCTGAGCTTGAACCACTTGTAATAATTGTATGCTCATTAAACATGGCAATTACACGTAGTTAAGATGACTGAATATTAGAATGCTTCAGAGGTTACTAGTAAACCATTCGAGTTTAGGTTCCGAGCATATTCTAACGTATTATTTAGTTTTCTTTCAAACTACATATAAGTGACTATAATTAATTCCTATAATCATTTATTAAAGAAACAAAATTTTTAACATATAACAAAGAAGAATTGAGTTTTTTATAAAATGTAAATAGTTGTTTATCAAATACGTTATACAGAAAGAATTTTAGTCACTCCTAAGACTAAGTGAATGAGGTTTTTGATATCTATTGAGAACTGACCGAGGTTCCGGAAGGCGCCGCAGCGTCGCTCGCACTCCTCCTCGCTGCGATAGTTATTGGGGTGGCCGCAGGCACCGGTGAGGGCGCGCAGGCAGGCACGCGATGCAGAGTCGTAGTAGAACGCCGTCACGTTGTCGCCACACGGGGCCAGCGATGTCGGCGTCGAGCACTCGTCCTCCAAGACCTAAGAACCATCGTAATAACTTAGAGAGTGAAAGTAACATCTTAGTCACTCCTTTTACATATGAGATACGAGGTATTTACAATAATAACATGTGCATGATAATTTAAGATATGTATACTGTTCGATTGTTGTAACTGAACACCGCGACGTAGTCTTTACACTCTCATCCCAAACATTGTAAGGCAGTGCCTTTTCGGAGCTTATTATTTATTAATCGTTGGAAAGCAATAAAACAATTTTTGTCCTCAAAACTATTGTTTTCTTAAACTCGTTAATGTCTAGGTTTATAGAGTAGTCCGCGTCCCACATATTTTGGTCCTTCGAGCCGGATTCATCCGGATCAGACAAAGATAGTCAACAATAAGTTTCTAATATGCTAACAGATAGTTAGTTACACACTATATGTATTTATATTACAGATATTTTTTTTTTTCATATAATTTTATATTTAGATAATGAATTACTGTATACAAACACTAACCGTTTCGTGCGTAGTGATGAGCGGTGCGTTGGTCGTAGTCGTTGTAATAGTTGAAAGAACGAAAGCTACTGTAGTGGTCGATGCCTTCTTGCAGCGGCTTTGACACATTTCTCTCGATGTGAATCTGTTAACGAAAAAAATAATGAATGCTTGATAATGAATAGTTAGAGTCATATCAAGTAAAATTATAATTATTTATTACATTTTTCTACTAAAATATTTCAATAACCAAAATATTATATCTAATCAGTACCTATTGTCGTTGCCGTTACATCCGCCGTAGAAGAAGACGTCACACTCGCCGCGCGCCGCGTCGTAGTACCAAGTGGAAATTCTGGCTAAACAGTTGCCCGTCTCTGGTGGAAGCACGCACGGGTCGACGCTCACTGAGACATTTTGTATATTATAATTATAAATGCAAGGAAAGAGAAACAATTCAACATCATACTACGTATCCCTTCAATGAAGGACGATTTTACGATATTTTTTGTGAACATACATATTATCCTTTTTAACACACCACATGTCCCAGCTGCACCAGGACAGTCAATGTTTTTATAAAAATTGTATGCATTAATAAAAAATTGAGAAAATTTAAAAGGATAGGTATTTGAAATAATATTGGGATATGAACAACAGATTTTCACCTAACAGATTCCATAAGCATTTTTGTTTTTCTCAAGGGGGATGTTGCTACAAATTTAGTCTAAATAAAAGTAGACGATACAAATCACTACTAATCCACCCAGTGAAATTATTTGAACTGAAAAGTGACCGGAATCAACGAATTTACTACCATATAATTGTAGCACTATTAATGGTGCTGAATCTAAAGATATAATAAGAGAAGAACATACAGTTTTCAGTCGGGCAGATCTGCTCGCACTCTTCAACTGTAGAGAACCTGTTAGGTGAGCCGAGACAGCCGCCGTATGTGAACTCCTCGCAGCGACGCGACACTAAGTTGTAGTAGACCTTGGGCACGGCCCCGCGACATGGTCCGGGGTCCATCTCGTAACGGCACACATCTGAGCCCACCCAAAAGTTAGTTATTAACATACATTTTTTTTTCAGCTTCACGCTGTACAATGCACACAGCGCGATAGGTAGAGGGAACCTAGCGTTAAGACAGTCAGTTCGCTATTTCCCACCGATTTTTCGAGGCATTGCGTGTTAAGTGGCTGTTCTTAACGCCGCGCTTTTTTTTGTTACCGGAGCGAACAAATGAAAATAATAATTAATTCCAATCGTCAAGCTTACATTCAAACACTTGAAACAATTTATTTGTTTCCGTGTTCTTAGTATTTTGGTAGGTATAAAAATGTTATAAGTCACTATTTACATAAATTAATATTCAACAATAAAGTCTCTTTTTTGAGAAAGCGAGAAAACACCATATGTATAATAATGTCATTTTACCATGTTAATTTATATTTTTCTTATTTAACAATAACTTTGTGACTATGAATCAAAATTACCTCAATTTTACTAATCACGTCACAGTCTCAGTACAAGAATACATCTATAGTGAAGTAGTTCTTGAATACGAAAAATAAATAGATTTAAGTTTTATTGGCTTCACGCTATATCCCGCACATAGTGGGGTAGGCAGAGGCAACCTTCCACTTTCCGCCGAATTCTGGAGACATTGTATGTTGAGTAGCGAGAAAATAAAAATATCAAATATTTCATTGAAACCAGTCTAGTTCAATTGAGGCCGGACGTGGCGCAGGGGCACAAAGTTTTTCTGCAGCGGGAATCGAGCCCACAAACTATCGCGCTTACAATCCCACGCTTTGCCCTTGCGCCACGACTGGCTAGAGTTAGATATTGAAAAGAATCCTTACCTAGGCCTCTGAACGCTCCACAGGAACGTTCACATTCCTCCTCAGAGGAGAACGTCCCGGTGCGGCGACATTCGCGGCCCGAGTTTTTGTTCTCGTATAGTCTACACTCTCCTTTCTGAGGATTAAAGAACCACACCACATCTTGTTCCGTGCACTCCTCTAATTCGTTCGATATTTGACATTCATTTGGTTCCTAAAAAATTCCCAATTTTTTTTAACTTCGATATATTTTCTATATAATGCTATAGATATAAAATAAATATACATTTGTAATTTAATCAATGGCATTATTTTTTTTAAACATTATTGATAAGAAGATTGCATTAATTAGAAATAGAATAGTTTTCCTCTTAATATACACGACAAATCTACAACTTTACTGGTATTATTAAGTGTATAACATCAAATCAGTTGATGTGCTAAGTAAATCCATACCGGCACGATGGTGGTCGTGGAAGTGACGTTGACTTGCGGTGACGATTTACATTTCCTTTCACACTGCTCCTGCGAGTCAAATCTACAAAGTAGATGAAGTACAGTTACATCTTAGACCGTTTTAATTAAGTATTTTGTATCTGAGATTAAAGATACATAATTAGTTTTTACTTACTATATTTTAAACCCTCATGGGTAAATTCTGTGGTCATCCACAGAATTTAAACACACACAGGCTAGAACTTAGACTTGGCTTTAAATAAAACATCATCAAAAATTATTAAAAAGTTACATTTAAATGTTGATACTTATTCCTTTCCTTCGAATTTCCCAGTTAGATAATAAATATCACAATAACACAGTACCGGTTGTCGTTGCCCTCGCAGCCGCTGTAAGTGAACTGGCTACAGACGCCGCGCGCCGCGTCGTAGAACCACTGCATCACAGATTGGTCACACGGACCCGAAATCATCGGCAGATTGCAGATATCTTCTACAAGGTTAAATAAAAGACATTTAAGTTCTCTCAGGATAATTATTTTAAAGAACATTTTTGTTTATATAATAAACAGAACTTGCGATCAAAAAAATGGAGTTCACAGAACTATTCTGGAGTGATTCTCATGCTCCTGAGAACCTAGTGTTAAGACACTTCCACCTTTTACACAATTCTTGAGGCATTGCGTGATTGTATGCGTTGAGTGGTGAACTCATCCCCGCACTTTGTTTCGTCACCAAAGCGACAAAATAAATATATATATTTAATTTGCATCACGACTGGCCTCAACTCGACTATTACATAAAATCTTAATGGATTTTTTTCGGTTTCCTAATTATCGTAATTTGTGGATTTAGTAAATGCAAAAGTTGCAAATTAAAATGAAAAATACTAAGTATGTACCTGCGATTCTTAGGACTGTTCCTGATGGTGACTCGATGTCAGGCACAGGCTCGGGCTCGGGTTCAGGCTCAGGCGCAAGACGCGAAGGACAGTAATATGAGCAATACTCTTCACTGGGGAAGTTGTTTCTATTTCCACCGCAGCTACCATATTCGAAAGTGACACATTTGTTCCGTGACAAGTCATACGCCCAGCGTGTTTCCATTTCAGTGCATGGACCTTGGTCGATGTCCAGGAGGCAGAACTCTGAAGAAAAGGTAACAAATAAAGATAAGAATGGTACTACATTTACTCTTTATTATTTATGCACTACCGAGATATCCTGTACTATTTGTAAGTTTATGTTAGTTAAGGTTACCTATAAGAGATCACTAATAGTGATAAGGTCGCCTTTGCATACTACCTCTGTGCGCAAAATGTTTTTTATTTTATTTTTGTGTTTATTTTATATTGGTATTCCTATTTCTCTTGTAAAATTTTGTATTTCCACTATGTATGCAATAAAGAGTTTTATCTATCTATCTATCTACATTTATGAAGTACTAAACATATGTCATAGATTAATTTATTACCTGGCAATGTTCCGGGAGCTGTGGTCTGTATCGGTGTTGGTGGTTGCGTCGGGGCCTGCGTCGGGGGTTGCGTCGGTGGTTGCGTGGAGGGTACAGTCGGGGGGAGTGTTATTGGCTCTTCTGACTCCATACATGCATTTTCACATTCACGTTCCGACACAAAGTTATTTTCGTTTCCTCCGCAACCTCCATAATAGAACTGGCGACATCTAAAAATGTATAATGAATTGCAATCTGACTTTAGGAACATGGTTTTAAAAATAAATAATTAAACGGTAAACTTTTAACTTCCATTTACCTCTGGACTGACGTATCGAAGAACCATCTCGATGAATACTCGGCACAGTCTCCAATGACTGCTGGTAATGTGCATTTTTCCTGTTCTGTAGCCATTGAATTTATTATTAGTTTAATATTCGACGGTTGTATTTCTGATGTGTAAATTTTTTTATATCATGTCTAAATAATCATATAAAAAATGTATAATCTGTAATATTAATATTTCTTTTACATAAATTGTCATGCATTTATTACCGACATATATCTACGTACAAGTGTTAAAAAATCTGGAGACATATCATGACCACATTTTGACAGTTTTTATATTTCATATTAGCCATTTATATCACATTTAAAATTTAAGTAATCAATAAAGTTGTTATTCAATTTCAGTTGTTTGAAATTAATAATATATGGAATAGCAAAATTTAATTGTTATGTTATACTTTTGAAATTAAAGATTTCTTGGGTAAAAACAAAACATAAATGGAGTCATAAATTTACAAGACCAGAACCTATATCTTTTGTTTCCCTGTAATTTATAAGTGTGTGATCCTCATATAAGTATATTAAAGAAAAGATAGAAAACTCAATTTTCTATCCATATAAAACAGCTTAGGGAAGATTCCGAAGTCGGTGTAGTACTCACCGTGGGCGGCGGGACAGGCCTCGCTACAAATTTGCTCGCTGTCAAAGCGGTTAGCGTTGCCTCCACAGCCCGTGTAATAGAAGGGCACGCATCGGTTCTCGGTGTAGCTGAAGGCCCAGGCGGGGTGCTTCTCCGTGCAATTACCGGCCTCTTGCGGCAGTGAGCATGCCTCTGTGGCGTGCAATGTTAGTGTTCTCGTATGAACATGCTCAGATCTCTTTCAAATTTTATAGTTTCATTAAGAACTACTCGGTTGTATTAATCAATTCTATTAGAAGTAGTTGTACTAATTTTGTAGAGTTTTGCATGTTGATACAAGTATGGAAAGTAAAAGATAAATTAAATAAAGGTTAACTACAAATCAATCTACTGTGCAATCCATCACCTTCTAATAATTAAATTAACTAAATAATAAGTATCGTAAAGACAAAGTTTGTTATTAACCATATGTAAACTACTACTACTGTTGTGCATACAATGTCAATATTAGCTCTGATTTGTTTTAAATAAAAAAAATCACTAAAATATTAACCCCACTACCATACCAAGCGTGAATGAATCTCCATTGCAATAGTTAACTACACTGTGATTTTTAATAAGAGGAAGAAGAAGTAGTAGTTCTACTAAGTAATAGTGCAAGGTAGCGTGGGACTCACGTATGGGCTGGCCGGGCGGCGCGCACCGCAGCCGGCAGGCGGCCTCGGAGCCGAAGCGGTTGGCGTTCCCGCCGCAGCCGCCCCACGTGAACTGCTCGCAGCGCCCGCCGCTGTGCGCCCAGCGCGGGAAGTGCCCCGCGCACGGGCCCGCCTCCACCGGCAGATTGCATTGGTCTACAATATGACACACTTTTGTTTTCTTTCTTCCAGGTTCACGCTTTTTCCCCGCACTCAACAGGATAGGTAGGGGGAACCTCCATCTGCCTTCCCATTGAGTTCACACTACGTTCCCCATTTTCCGCAGAATTCTGGAGGCATTGCTCGTTGGGTGGCGGAACTTAACAACGACCGCAGAACGAAGTATAACAATAATAAATATTTCATTTCCTCTAAAGGGATCTTGTGCTCCTGCTTCAGGACTGGCCTCAACTCAACTTTTCTGTTTTGATCGCTATTGATCAGGTATCGATCAGAAATGTCATAGTGTCACAGGGACAGATCAAGAAATGTAAACATCAATGGCTGCCTGAAGATAGTCGATGATCACACGGGCGTCCCCTGCGACCGCTGATCAGGGAGTGAGTAATAGTCTTACCCTTTTATATTTTTGTATTTGTGGTTACCAATTTTTGTCATTCAACTATTTTTAATTATTAATAAAAAGAATTCTGACAAATTTTGTTAAACGTTACATATATATTATTTTTCATTACATTTTTAATTTCATTCATTACGGACACATGACCTCCACTTTTTTTTTCTTCAAGATCTAAATAAATGTTGAATTTGGAGTCTATAATTTATCCTACAGTCGATACCTTACCTTCCGTTTTCTCCGGCTCGCAGCGTTTTTGACAAAGTTCTTGGGTTTCGAAGTTGTTGTCGTTGCCGAGACAGCCGCCGTACACGAACTGTGAGCACTGTTCGCGGCTGGCGTCGTAGTACCAGCGGACGTTGTAGCCCGTACATGCACCCTTCACTTTAGGTAACCGACAGACATCTAGACAACATAAATTTGTATTTTTAGACTAAAGAAATGGATTGATCCTTTTGAATTAATAAGAAAATTATTCATAAATTGATTACTGTGACGCCTCCACCATTTTTTCAAATTGGTTTATTATGTATTAAAATATAGATAATAAATTCTTTTTATTATAAGCTAAATTTATTTTGATAAATTGAGTAGTAAATAAGACGTATGTAAAAGTAATGCCAAAATTTTTTCTTAGCTTTACCATGTATGCCGCATAGTTCTCCAGGTTCCCTACCTGGAGATGCTAGTTAGCGTTAAGACTCTCTGTTTGGGCATGTGCCTTGATGCAAACCACCATAGCGTGTAGAATGGTGGAACTTAAAGCGGTGCTTTGCCTTGTCACCAGAATGAGGAAATGAAAATATTAAATATTTAACTTCCTCGAGTGGGAATCGAATCCACAACATGTCGCGCTTAAAGTAACACACTTGTGTCTCTGCGCCACAACTGGCACCTAATAAATATATCACAATTTTAATATGAATATCATAAACACACCTTTAGGCGGCGGATGCACACAGACGTCCTGGCACTCAGCCTGACTGACGAATCTGTTACCATTGCCTTCACAGCCGCTGTACCAGAATCTCGAACAGCCTCCGTAAGTGACGTCATAGAACCAGTAGACCGTGTAGTTGTGGCAGGAGCCACGGTCGTTTGACAGTCCACAGGCCGCTGTGAATGTTTCATTTAATTAATTTATTATTATTACTGATATATTAGCATACTTTGTATTTACTTATAATTCAATAAAAACAAAAAATATACAAAAAAAAAACAATATCAGTTTTGAATGAGATATTAGGAATGTTGAAACATTGGATTATTGTTCTAAGTACATAATTATAACTTTAATAGAAATGAACCTTGTCTGTTATCCAGTAAATCTGTGCAATTGAGGAAGTTCTTGCCCTTGGCCTCGCTGACGCCGTCGGGGCAGCAGCCGTACTTGCTGGAAGCGCAGTTGCAGCCCTGCATGTTGGGGCCCGTGGCGTGCGTGATGTCGTCGCCACAGCACCCGAACTCCGAGTGCTGGCAGATGCAGCCCTGCTGGTTGGGGCCAGTCGCGACCGTGACGCCGTCGGAGCAACACCCAAACTGGTACGTGTTGCACGCACAACCTCTGTAACCTGGCCCCTCAGCTGCTGTATGCCTTTAGATTGTTATTTATTATGTTAAACCAATTCCTTGTTGAAGTTTTACTAGACATATTATTTAAAATTGATATTCATTATTGCATATATTGTTTTTCTATATTGATATGTTTAGCCAATATAGCATTATATTTGTAAATTCCACGTTGTATCTTGGACTCAGGAGGCTAGGCAGAGGGAACCTAGAATTAAGACATCCCGTTTCCCGCCGCGCTTTGCCTCGACCCCAGAGCGAAGAAATGGAAACATACATTTAAATAAACATGTCATTTCCTCGAGTGGGGATCGAACACACAAGCAGTCGGTTTTGCAGTCACACTTTGTGCTCCTGCGCCACGACTGGCCTCATTATATTTGTAATATTTGAATGTTATAATACAAAGTGTAAGATCACCTATCCGGGCAGCATCCATTCGGTGAATCCTGGCATCCGCAGCCCTCGCGGTTGGGGCCGCGCGCAATCGTAATGTTGTCGGGGCAGCAGCCGAAGTGAGCGTATTGACAACCGCATCCTTAATACAAGAAAATTGTTTCTCTTACGTTTATTTTGGGAAACACTGAATATATTTGTCGCAAATATAGAATATTCACGACACAAAATTGATACTGATACAGATATGTTTCATTCTGAAAGTGACTAAGTTACCCTCGAGATGTGGTCCTTCAGCTGCCTTGTAGTTGTCAGGGCAGCACCCGTAGGGCGCCTGCAGACAGCAGCCCTCGCCGTCAGGCCCGTGCGCCGGCGTCTCCCCGTCGGGGCAGCAGCCGTACGCCGACGTGTGACACGTCATCACGCAACCCTCCAGGTTGGGGCCGCGAGCTGCGAAACCAATACTTGCTTAATCATAATATTATGATGCCCATTCTACCTTTTGCAATGTAGTACTTTACGGAATATTCTGTAAAGTTATGAATAAAAAATTCATGGCCAAATTAAATATAAATTTAGTTTGTCAGCCAAGATAGCTTACTGCTGCAAGAGGCCGGTAAGATTGATTCCTGTAATTATGATAAGCACAACATATAATTTAAATGACTGTGCAATATTAATCTGACAGATATAAAATCTTCCGGGTAAAAAAATGTAAATTTAAATAGCTACTTCTTTATAAATTAAGGTATATGTGATGTTTACGAATAGTTCACTAACATATTGATACGCCGTCAGGGCAGCAACCAAATTCAGTGATGCTACACGGGCATCCCTGGCTGTCAGGTCCAGAGGCTTCGGTCTCACCATCATAACAACATCCAAATTCTGATACCTCACAGCCTGCCACCGCTGTAGTACTAGGACTTTCGGTTTCTGTAACTATATTTAATTTTGGTTAAAAAAATCATATGAGTAGTTTAGTTAGAACATATTATTTAACTGTTTTATGTTCTTACCTGTTTGTAGGCACCCTTCGAATCCAAGTCCTTTAGCTTCTGTAACGTTGTCTTGACAGCAGCCATATCTGATTATCAGTAAAAAAAATATAGTAAATATTATATTTATGATAATCAAAGTACTTCTGGCCAAAACAGATAGAGAATAAAAGAAATTCTGCAAATCCTTATGTATCAATTTTAGCATTAGGCTAGTAAAATTATTAAATTCACCAATTCTTCGATTCGCAATCGGGGGAAAGATATATTGCTTATTTTATTTTTTTTGGTCTGGTAACGAGGCAAAGCGCGTGGTTGAGTTCCACCACTCAAGACGCAATGACTATTATAAGAATTTGGCGAAAAATGGGCAATGGAAGTATCATAATGCGAACGGACTATTATACACCTTCCCTCTGCCTACCCTGCTATATGTTATACAACTAGAAAATAAAAAAGGCTATATTTTATTTTAAATTTGACATTCTACATTTTAGTCGGAAATTAATCATCAATCAAGTTTTTCATCGCTTTGTGTCGCAAAAAGTTAAACACAATATTTCTCGAATAAGAATGGATTCCTCAACTATACATATATGAATAAGTATAGCCTTGTACTTGGTGGAGAAGCAGGGCGGCGGCGGCTCGGGGCAGCCCTCCTGTTCGTTGCCCTCCGCCGCGGTGACATTGTCGGAGCGGCAGCAGCCGTACAGCGTGACGGCGCAGGGCATGACGGGGCAGTCACGTGCGGCCGGCCCCGCCGCCGCCGACACGCCGTCCGGACAGCACCCGTACGTCGACTCTGCGCACGTCTCCGGAATCGGGCAACCTGCGAGTGATTTGTTTAATTTCTTTATTTTATTTTATTTTAATCTCTATATATAATAAGACAGTAAAAATATTTTGTCTGTACATTTAGTAAT